>JASANC010002799.1:0-19483 GCA_030248135.1 Theristus sp. LFF4_11 | reverse complement strand
GGGGCCATCCGGCCATGTGACTTTGGGGGGGGGGGGCGGTCAAAATTTTGAAATTTGATAGATAGATAGCTAAAACGCTAAAAGGCTATAAAAACAGCAAAATAATGCTAAAAATACACCAAAAAATCAGGTATAAACGCGTATTTTACCTAAAATTAGCAAAATTTTCAAGAATTACGAGCAAAAATGGTCAATTTTGGTCAAAGAGTTATTTCATGTCTTCGAAAACAAAAATTTTCAGATAGATAGCTGGCTGAAAATTTTTTTCAGATAGATAATAGCTGAGCCCAAAAAACCTGTTTGATAGAGATAGATTCGAAAATTTTTGGGGGGGGGCGGCCCCCCCCCCAGCCCCCCCCCCTGAGAACAACTATGCCGTGGGCGGGCCCAAACAAATTTTCGAAGGGCCGGGGGGAATGGGGCCGTGGGGGGGGGGTGCCGACCAAAAAGTGAGGGGGGGGGTCCAACCAATGGGAACGTGGGACCCCCTCCCCCAGGGGGGTCCCATGGGGGGGGGTGCAATTTTCTGTGGGGGGGGGTCCACCCCCCCCACCCCCCCATGAAATTTTTTCGCTTAAATTTTAAAGGAAAAACGCTAAATTTAGCTGCAAAATCTTTGAAATTACAATGAAGATGGTCAAGTTATCATATATTCAGCTTGTATTATAGACTTTATAGACAAAAAATCATGATTTTCGAAAAAAAATTTGGGTGTGCAGAAAATTTTGGGGGGGGGGTATCCGCCATAAAAAAATTCATGGGGGGTGTGGGGGGGGGGGGTGTCGGCCAAATTTTCGAGGGGGGGTCCGATGGGGGGGGGGTGCCCGGTTTTAGGGGGGGGGGGGTGGCACGGTGGGGCGGCCCCCCCCCCCCCCCCCCCCCCACCCGATGGTCTCTGGTGCTCTGGGGGGTGTACCCCCCCCCCACCCGACGGTCTCTGGTGCTCTGGGGGGGTGTACCCCCCCCCCCCCCCCGCCCACGGTACTGTTCCAAAGCCGGGGGTTAGGGGCAGTACTAGGGTTGTTAAAAAAACAAAAATCGTCATTTTTGTTTGAAAAAATTTTGTTTTTAATTTTAAAAATCAAAGTTGTGCTAAATCAATCAGGGCAGTAGCGAAAGCGGGACCTTGGGTGAGGGGGGGGGTGTTTGCCAAATTTTAGAGGGGGGCTCAGGTGTAGGGTTGTTAAACAAAAATCAAATTTAAAAAAAAAGTGATTAAAAAAACAAAAATGCGATTAAAAAAAAATTCGAAAATTTTTTCTTTAATATGCTCTGAAAACCTCAATTTTGGCACAATTTTTCGAAAGTTCAACAAAAATTTTCTTTGATATTACCTCGTAAAACCTTTAGCAGTCGATTTTGGACCGTTTTACCGACTGATTTCAGGCTTATACAACATCTGCGATGAAGTTTTTGAGCGTCCCAAAGGTTGGCTTACCATTTCCGATGCAGATAAGCTGACGAATCGCCTCGCAATCTAAATTTGAGCGTCCAAGCTGCTCCGTTTGCAATCGTTACGTTGTCTGGTTGCCGTTTCGTGTCCTGCCGTCGCGACACATCATCAGATTTGATCGAATTTCAAGCCGGTATGTGTATTTTCACTTGGGCTGGGGACAATAAGTGACGTTTTGGGGGTCAAAACACTAGAAGAGGCATGGTAACGGTTTGGAAAAGGGGTAATTGAGGTCACCAAAACAAAATCTCCAAAGTTCCGCCATACGTGAGTCATTCCGGAGGCGCTTGCATATCATATGTGGTTCTTCGAACTCCCCGATTGATTTAGCACAACTTCGATTTTTGAATTTTTTTTTTAAATTTTTCTTTTTAAAAAAACAAAAATGACGATTTTTGTTTTTTTTAACAACCCTACTCAGGTGCCTTCTCGGTGAGGGGGGGGGTTCCCGGGCAGCAAATTTTCCTGAGGAGGGGGTGCACTGGCAGAAAAATTTCGTGAGGGGGGGGGGTGCACGGGATCGCACGGGTAATACCAAATTTTTGCCGTAGAAAAACACAGAAATTCTTGTAAAATACAGAATATTTTGTGCAAACAAGCTGCTTGTTTGGTCAGAAACAACAAAATCTATGCAGGGACAGACACAAACGTCAAGAAAAATGCAAAAATTACGCTATTTTTGGAAAAAATTGAGATGAGATTGACCACCGTGAGGGGGGGGTGCGATCCCGTGTTTTCTCGCGGAGGGGGGTGGGGGAGTCTAGTACCCGTGTCGAGGTAAAGGGGGGGAGGGGGGTACACGGGTATCTGCCCGTGCACGGGCAGGAGTTTCGGCTGAGGGGGGGTGGACCCCCCCCACCCCCCGCACTTTCGCTACTGAATCAGGGAGTTCGAAGTAGGGTTGTTAAAAAAAAATCGTCATTTTTGTTTTGTTTTTTTAATTTTTTTTAATTTCAAAAATCAAAGTTGTGCTAGATCAATCAGGGAGTTCGAAGAACCACATATGATATGCAAGCGCCTCCGGAATGACTCCCGTATGGCGGAACTTTGGAGATTTTGTTTTGGTGACCTCAATTACCCCTTTTCCAAACCGTTACCATGCCTCTTCTAGTGTTTTGACCCCCAAAACGTCACTAATTGTCCCCAGCCCAAGTGAAAATACACATACCGGCTTGAAATTCGATCAATTCTGATGATGTGTCGCGACGGCAGGACACGAAACGGCAACCAGACAACGTAACGCTTGCAAACGAAGCAGCTCGGACGCTCAAATTTAGATTGCGAGGCGAATCGTCACCTTATCTGCATCGGAAATGGTAAGCCTACCTTTGGGACGCTCAAAAACTTCATTGCTGATGTTGTTGACGCCTGAAATCAGTCGGTAAAACGGTCCAAAATCGACTGCTAAAGATTTTACGAGGTAATATCAAAGAAAATTTTTGTTGAACTTTCGAAAAATTGTGCCAAAATTGAGGTTTTCAGAGCATATTAGAGGAAAATTTTTCGATTTTTTAATTGGCATTTTTGTTTTTTTTAATCACTTTTTTTAAATTTTGGTTTTTGTTTAACAACCCTAGGCAGTACCGTGGGCCCAAAAAAAATTCGAGGGGGGTATGGTTCCGTGAGGCGGGTGGGGGGGGGGGTGCCGACCAAAAAGTGAGGGGGGCCCACCGGTTTCTTTTTTGTTTTAAAACCGGTTTTTTCAGTTTTTTCTGAAAAAATAAAGAACCGGTTTTTTACCTTAAAATTTTTTAAACTTCGTCTTTTTGATTTTGACTTCGACTCATTTTATGTCTTCGAAGCCATAAATTTTTAGATGGATAGCTGGCTCAAAATTTTTTTTCATGGATAATAGCTGAGCCCAAAAACTGTCAGATAGATTCGAAAATTTATTTTTTGGGGGGTGGGTGCCCCCCTCCCCGTCCCAGAACAACTATGTTGCCAGGTTTGTTACTATTGAGCATGTTGTGCTTGTTCTTTTTGCAGCCGTGTCATCAACGCATCCTCGTTGTCGTCGTTGCACGCGCCACGATTGCCCCGCACTCGTTCATACCAGCGCACGTCAACACACGTCGACAGACAGACGCACAAGTTGGTATGAATGAAGACAGACGTGACGTGACGTGCCGGTGTTGTTGTTCTTGTATTTCGCCCTAGCGGTGCGGGTCAGTGCCTCATTTTTTCTGCACCCTGACCCCAGTCCGTCCAGACTTGTCGGCTTATAGTGTGAGCTTTTCAGAATGCAAAATTTACGGCCGCCTTATCGGGCTCTGGGTGTTTGGTAGGCACCTTATGGTGCTGTGGTTGGTTTTTGACTGACCACTTTATGAGGTAAGAGTTTCAAGGTGCAAATTTAACGGTTGGATTACAGTGCTATCTTTTTTTTGATTGCCGACTTAATAGTCTGGTTTCTCAGGTCACCTTATAGTGTGCTTTTCAGTCTGAAAAAAAACCTAACAAATGTAAAAAACACTGCAAGACACGAACTAAACAATGCATATTTGTTTAGTTTGCATTTGTTTCATCTTTCAACAAACACTGATGGCTTCCAACAAATTGCACAAAAGCAAAGCAACGCCAAATCTGCAGGGTGATCAAAAAACGTGAATAGGGAAACTGGTATTGCAGCCTCTTGAGCTGAAATTTACAGCCGTTAAAAACATGCCATTTGCTTTAATTTCAGCTGAAATGGTAATCGCTGTTAGCCACGGTGTAACTGGCAATTGGAACATGATTTTGCGCATGTGACGCTCGTGCAACCTCAGCCGAACGTGCACAAGTGTGCTGTGTGTGTGAGAACGCACTCGTTTGACTACCCCATATGTTTATTCATAAATATTCAATTTTAGTTAAGCTACTGAGTGTGTTTCAATATTGTTCTTTCATAAATTTCTGTGAACAACCTCTGAACCGATTAACCGTTCTTTTGTTTCAAATCAATTTTTGCCTGCTTCTGCAAGAAAATAATATGAAATATCCTGAATTTAGCAAACTGCTTTGAACTTCAAAAATATAAGTGGTTCACAAAGATCCTAAAGCGTTCAAACAAAGTTTTGCGTGTGGCGCTGAACAGCCTCTATACGTCTCACGCGTTACGCTTATGTTGTACTGTTTGATACGTTGTTGCGATGCGACCAATAGCGTTGACCGGTTTGTAATGGCAACTATATTTTTTGTAAATTCTCGTTGTAAATTTCAGCTGAAGAGGTTGCTTTAGTTCTGAATACCATTACCAGCCGTTTCCCCATTGACGTTTTTATCATTTTTTTTGGAAATTTTGGTAGTTGAAAATTTGGTCGATGATAACGCATAATTGGATTTTGCAAAAGTCAAAATAAACAGTGTGAAACCAAAGGTAAACTTCGCTGAAAAAACACTAATTTCAACTGTATTTTTGATTGGTTCCAAGGTTCAAGTTATGGAAACTGGGTGCTGGGAAAAATTAAGAAATAAAACGGAATTAAAATGTGTTTTCCTGGCAATATAAAAAACGAGTATTTGACCATCTCAAGTCTCCCTGAGGTCTGTTTGTCATTGTTTGTGTTTTCAGTGAGTGCAATTGTTGGCTTCCATCGTTGTTTTGCATGGTTCTTTGTATTTTTTTTATCTCATCAACAAATAAAATTTTAAAACATTCCAATATCAAATGAATATTTTCAAACGCGTCGAATATAAACTTGAAATTGAAAATGATTTCCAGCACTAACAAAACATAACCGCAGCAAAAAAACATTAAACCAACAAAGACTTAGACTTTCGGAGTGGGTACAAAAGCAAGAAGCAAGTACAAAAATTTTCTTCAGGTAAATCAATTCATTAACATAAATATGCTGAAACTACTCAACATTTATATTTTTCTGTACACTTATGGCACCACAGAACTCTAGCCTGCAATTTTAACATGCGCATTCGCAACTAACAAACAGAAAACGAACACATAAACTGTCTTTCAGCTTTTTTTTTAAATTGTAAACATAATGGTTATTGCAACAATAGGTACATTCTAACCCAGCATTAAGTGGAAAAATTGTGTTTTCAAGTGCATAAAGAAGCACTAATGATAAGATTATAAAGGAAAAACTTGGCTAACCAAATTTTTGGGGTGCAAAAGTTTAATAAATGTATGACAACAAAATATAATTCATGTGACAAAGCAAAATATGTCCATGTGAGTCATCCGCTATAACATCAGAGACCATCTCTTATCACAGTTCCTAACCTCTGTGCGCACTGTTGTATTCCAACACATTGTTGTCTGTTTGCAGTTGTACTGTACTTATTGTTTTAAAACCGTCTGTTTAAAAAACATTATCAGTTATAATTAAAAAACAACAATTAGGTAGGTTTCTGTTTTTTCAACTCAGATTCAATTTATATTCGAAAAAACAATACTAACGGTGGTAAAGCTCGTTTGGATTGAAAAGAGCAAATGATTTCAACCGTTTAGGAGCTTTTCAAAACACTTCATGCAGTATATATAAACAAAAAATATACATGAAAACATGAGATGACTCTTCCATTAATCAAAAAGTAAAAAGTATGAAATTCGAACGTTCGACATTTTGAAATTCATCAGGACAAAGAAGCATTAAATAAATAACAAAAAAACAAATGTCATGACTGAACACACGCTGCAGGTAACCGAACGCATGCCATGAAAAGTCAGGTTGATGGGTTTGTGTTCACATTATAAAAATAATACATAGACCAAATCATGCTTGCGGTAGACAATGTGTCATGAAATAGAGTTTATACCGTCATCGGAACGCAATAAGAGGATACAAAAAAAAAACGTGGAAATGTAAGAACAAACAAATATTTGATTCATTGGAGTTTAGTTCAAGCAAATCCAACCAAGTTAGCTGCGTTAAATGAGCCTGGCGTTGCGAACGTTGCCATTGGGCCGTATGCCGCGACTGATGTTGGCGCGTAAGTTTGTGCATACGGGTTGGTGAACTGTGAAAAGTAGGGCCTCATTTGATCCGGATAGGCTCCCTTGGCGAGCATGTCTGGTGACAGCAGCAACGGTTGCATGTCTGAAGCACCCGGGTGGTGCAAACCCATTGCTCCTCCGGACGATAGCTTCTTCTTTTTATTTTTCGTCGACAGTTTACGATTACGGGTCTGGATTCCTTCCTTGCGCATGTGTAATGGCCGGGCTACCTGAAATAGAGCGAATATTTTTTTTAATTTCATCTTTTTATATATTTTTTCATTATTTTATGCTGCCCAGTAAATTTGCAATCTCACTTAACAAGCAACTGTTCCCTTTGCTTTGTGTCGTTTCGTACTCAATTGTTAATTTACTACAAACCAAATTCAATATCACTTTTACAAGCACTTTAATGCACCTCGATCAGACATTCTTTTACTGCTTCTGTCTTTTCGGCAAACTGTAAATCGTTTATTACAATAGTACATAACTGTTGATCGTGTACTTCAGCCTTATGACCTCTGTTTTATAACACACAAAACTGACTACTGAGTTCCATATTACCACATCTCAACGTTCTTGAATACCTTATTAACACAAAAACGCAGTAGCAGTAGATCCCCGCAAATTACGCTTACTTCATTCACAGTCATAAAAACTCAGGCACCCAAAGCAAGCGCGCCTCAGTTTCAAGGAAAGTCTCATGTACATACATTTTCGTACACTGTACAACCATTGAGTTACAGGTTTGAAGGTCATCTTGAAAAAAACGCGCATCTCTATCACCTCTAAAACTTTAAGTTCGCATTAAGGCGGAACCCTTTTCAACGTTGGCAAAATGAGTTGCTAAAAGTTATACTGTTCCTTGATAATTTGCCACTCTCTAAGATCTTATCACTGTCCGTGACAAAAAGGCTTGGTGATATTCAACCTCGATTTCTGAACCATAACCGATTCTTTTTGACAGGATACTCATAATTCACAGCATTTGTGCCGCCCCCGCAGGCTACAAAAATTTCTGGGAGGGGTTGCCTAGCCGGTATTGTATCTACCCAGTCTCGGTGACATGCACGCGTCATTCTCTTCAAGATAAAATCAGTTCAGCAACTGGCCTTCCTGAGGTACATACGTACTTGACAACACTGTACTTGGAGTTTTCCATACAACTGTAATAATAAATTGTCACTTCGGCGCTCGTATTCTCCTCAGTATGGACTGTACAAGTTTTCAGTTTGACCTTTATTTTTTTATTCACTACTGGAAAATCCCAATGAATCTGGAGTAGAAATTGTGAATACACTGTATGTGACTGTGACATCAAATGTATTCTTCTTTGATGATCTGAATCGAAATTCGAGCAGACCGCAGCACTGGTCGGAACTACGATAAACAGGTGCACTTCAGAAATGTTTGAACTACTGTACTGCAGCACCAAAGATATCTAAAGGTTAAGTAAAACAACAAACAATTTCTTAAAAGTGCTATCGAATCACTGCATGTAAAAACGTGCATATATCACTTTTTTCATATTTTACTGTAACACTTTTGAACTTCAGAGCAAACGGGGTGGAGCTTTTTTCTTTGTTTTATAAATTGTAAAATACGCAGCATACTCAAAATATTACAACTGCGACACATTTGCATGTTTGAATCATGTTCATGCATATGAAAGTACAGACACGCTTATCAAACAAAATGCATACTGTTCAGATACTTAAGACAAGTTGGAATTTACAAACAAATCGACGACAAATGCGATAGGGCAAGGGTTTAGTCGCAATGCAACGTGACAAATCGGAACTTTCTGAGTTTTTTTGAAAGGATCTATATCCACACTCCAAACATTACACTTAAAATTGATTAGCATACGGTAACTTGCAGAAAAAATGAGCATTGTAAGCTTGTCACACGAGACGATAGGTACATTTTACACGGACTTTGAACCTTTGCATTTGGAGGAGAAACCAACACAGCAACTGTACAACACGCTGCGGCGGGTGTCAAACGTTACTCCACACACATTTAGGCGGGGACACAACTTAAAACCTTTTCCGTCTTAAAATATAATTAGCGAGCGACATGATTTTACGTGACAGTTTAGACACACGTGTTTTCCAACTGAAACAATACATGTACAGTACACACTCATACGTTCTCGACGCATTTTATGGCGAAAGCTCACTCCACCTTGTCTGTCAAATACAAGTGAAAACAGTCGGTCGATTTTAAAAAGCAAGCAAGCGCAAAATGCTTATTTTAATGTTCATACAACAAACGCCAATAAGTGTGATGACAGTCTAAGAGGCAGTCAGGGAGAAAATTGATCGTTTTGTTGTGCTTGTTTTCAAGGTTATCCAATATAGTTTTTTTGTTGCACATCTACGGTAGTCACTTTTACTTGATTTCCTTGTTTTCTGTCTACCGTAAGCAAAACAGATCTGGAATAAATGGTGACTTGAGTGTTAGAGGTAAAAACTGCTGATTGGAAAATTTAGCTGACACCAATTCTCATTAGACATACATACAAAAAATAATAACTTGATTAAGTGAAACGCGCGTGAAAGATTTCAAAGCGATAAAACAAATCAGTTTTAGCAATCTACGTGTCAATGTTATCTACGTAATCTTGAGCCATGTGGGTAGATGTAAATTTTTGATTTTTACCGATTTGATTTTATGGTTTTCACGGGTGCCAAATCAAGATGCTCAACCGTGCTGTTGTTTGTTTTTGATGAGTTATCACGGTTCACGACCACCGCAATTTGATGCTTTGGAACTTTTCAAATGGCTGTTCACGAATTCTCGGAAAATGTTAGTTTTGTGACCTACTCGCCGGTTTTTCAGCAAACAGTGTGAATTGTTCAAATGATTTTTTTTCAAAAATGTGTGCCAGTTGGAAGGAACTGTGCGTGCATTGAGTGGTCTTATTGTTTTTAAATCATGCACACCATTTGGATCTCGAAAATCATCAGAAAAACATAAAAACATGGATTATCTCAAATGGGCATCCCTGTCTAATTATCTGCAACTGCAGATGTACCATTCACATCAACTTTTCCATGATGACAGATTTTCGTATGACAGTTTAACAATTCATTTTAATAACCATTAGTTTTTCCAAGACGACAAAATGTTTGTATGCTGCTAACGTATTTGTGCAGAATACCGTATCCAAAGTGTTAAACAGTTATTTGCCTGTAGCGAATCTTTAAAACTTATAAAAACACAATCATGTCGCATGACCGCTGTATTTAACAAACTTTCTTAAACCTTAATATCGAATCAAACAATTTGTCCGTGAAACAATTATTTATTTTACACATTTAAGTAGAAGAAAAGAAACGTTTCTTTTACGCTCAATTTACATTCGGTTTTCACGCGTGAAAAATCTTGAAATTCGGAGATTTTGCTGATTAGATTAGATCGGAATTTGAAAGTCATGTATCTTCTGTTCTGAAAGTCATGTATCTTAAAAACCTGTTTGGAAAACGGGTTCTTTAAAAAACCCCGGATTTTCGTAGTTTACGAGGTTATTTTGCTACTGTTGTTTGCTAAATTAAAAGAACATTAAAATTGCGGTAAGTAAACATTTTGTGGTAAATTTTGTTAACATTCAGCGTCCGTCAGCTGTATGTACAAAGATTTCGCTAATTTGACAAAGAAAAAAACATGAAGTCGTGCTACTACTTGTGAGGCAAGTACACATGTACTAGAAGTGAACAACTTGTACATCCACTGCATTAGGTGTAGTTTAAAACATCGAACAGCACATGTTAGTTGCACTGAACCGTACAACAGTAGTTCTTTGGCATTGTCTTTTTCATGGCAACAGTGATAATGCTTTTGACTCTAATCAGCGGATCGTAGGAATAACGATCCCTGCCGAGTTGTTGTTGGAGATTTTAGGCGATGTTTTTTAGCCACGGCTAACCGAGAAAAGCGTACAGTCGTCATCGACTAGGGCGACCATTGAGTTTTCTCTGTTATTAAGTGCCCATACATTCCTCGGCTGGCTCGATCCCCCGAACGTTTAGAACGCCGAGTGGTGTGCAGACATACAGTGGCGGCCAAAAGTGTTGGAACGCTCGCGCGTGTGTGCTGTAAGATACATTGTGCGCATGTGCATCAGCCCTACAAACGCTATTATGAGAACTTATGGGCAACGTTGGGTTCACGGGACGCTTTTCGACCCAACGTTGCCCTTAAATTATTATAATAGCGTTTGTACGGGTGATGCAACACACGCGCAGCGTTCCAACACTTTTGGCCGCCACTGTACATATATGATGACAGAAACAACCTGGATAGCCGGCCTAACTTGATGGCGTTCTACACGCGTTTGTGGATTTGCCCTTTGCAGAGTGTCGAAAATTTCATTCAGTCGTTATTCGTGCCGCTTAACGTCTGCAGTTCACATGGACAAACAATTTTACCACCGGTTGAAAAATGAATTTCTTTGCAAACGCACAGAGAGAAAGCAACTGTCACTGCATCAAAAGGAACAGCGCTACAAACGCATAAGGACCGACCAACCACAAACAAGAGCCCTTTAGCGGTCTCACTTTAAATGATGACTGAGCCGTTTAAGCGGCGCGGCGCCAGTGAAAAAAAAGCGAAAAAATAATAGAAATACGTAACGACATGTAATAAATTAATGGTGGTGCAAACATCCAGGAGAGCTTTTCGCTGGCGCAGTGTCCGATAATACATTATATTCCATCAAAAGCCGTTATAATATTTCGAACAATGTGCACATACTGTTAAAATTTTTGACGCAAAACCCAACAAAATAGCAGCAAGCACATTTCCAGTGATCCTTGGTTTTACAGGTGTATACGTTACACCCTAGCTAACTAATTAGTAATTACAATACATGTAGATTAAAAGGTAAAACAATTGAAAAGTATCACTTACTCCGTGCAGCTTGTGGTAGAGACCGCAGGCACTGAAAAGAAACAGAACGCATGTATGTAAGATTGGCCAATGGTAAAGTGCCCACAACAAATGCATTGTAAGTGCCGCATTTGACATAATGCGAAAGGATGTGAACTGTGAAACACGCAAAGTGCTTGAAAAGCCGTTGCCCAATTGCGTCGTAACGGTTATGAGAGCTGCTGTTAAGGGACGTCTTTTCGCAGGTTGCCGCAGCTGTCATAAATGATTACAATCTCGTGATATTTTGGTTGAGAAGCGTTCACTTTTATCGAGGTTGTTCAAAATTAGTTCTATTCATGATCTACAAGTTTTCTTCTTCATTCTTTGGCTCGCTCATGTTTTCATTCAAAATGCACCCATTTGCTGAGCAACTTCCAGGTCGGGGAACTAAACACCAGGAGTTTCGGAACACCAGGCGACTGTCGCCCTGGATAATTTGTAGTATTAGCTGATTGGTTGTCTGAAACATCAGGTTCAAAAAATGGAATGGATATTTTTTTGGATTTCGTGATTTTTTGTGCGTTTGTTTTTCGTGAGCAAAAAACAGTCAGGTATTTGATAGAAAATATTGGTTATGATTTGTGAGTTGCAGACAAATCAAAAGCAGCAATTTTCAGGCAGGGCAAAAAAACTTTTTTCTTCCAAAAAGAACGATAAATGACGACGACAACGTTTTCATTCGTTGCGTCGTTATTTTTTTGAAACAAAATGAAGGTTTTTCGCCATGAAAACTGCAGCTTTTTCAAAAATCATGCATGCAAAAGATCATAAATGGCAAACAAGGTTTTTTCAATTGAAAAGCTCACTGTCTGCCCACACAAAATAAACGCACAGGAATCACAAACAAGAAAATGTCTATTCTAATTTCTTTTTTTGAACCTGATATTTCAGGCAACCAATCAGCTATACTACAAATTATCCATGGCACTATAAATGAATGTAACTTGATGCTTGTTACTCACTTGCACACTGGTTCGCCGTTTCCGTTGCGTCTCCAAAGTGTGGTCGAGGTTGCCTTGCAATTGACACAGACTATGCCGGTCCGCTTGGTTTGTGTCTGCAAACATGAAAGTCAACGTGATAATTTTTGTCCGCTATAGGCATGCATGTAACGGCTACGAAAGCTTCATATGGAAACAACATGTAGATTGACGTAATTCTTTTGATGTTGAAGAGCACAAATAGAGCAAATTATTCGTTGCAAAATTATAGTCGGGTTTCAACGAAGGAAAAGTTCATTTACTGAGAGTTCACTGCAGTTTTTAAAAAACAGAACAACAAGGTGAGAGCAACCACCAGAACTAAATAAACAACTGCAAGTTGCTGAAAAAATCTCAGCCAAACTAATGTACTGAACTACATTGGCGACTAAACTCCACAACGACATAACGTTACCGCAAAAATCTTGATAAAGTTTATCTTTGGCGCGAATCATTTGCCCCCAACCGTTTTTTTGAGAAAGTTACATATGTTCATTTACTTTTGCCAGTCGCAGTCAGTCTTCGCGGCCAAAAATTGATTAGTGCAAAAGTCGAAAAATGCCAATCCCAAGGTTGACCATTAATAGTAGATGTTAAGTATAGGTACATACACGTATGCTATTACAATTCTTAAAAATTAGTGTGGAGGCAGAACATTTTCAGTTAAAGAGATGAAATGGCGGTAAATGAGTCTGAAAATATAAAAATATTGCAGATTTTATCTGTAACATTTGTTTTCGCTTCGTAATTTTTTTTCATTAGAACTTGCGTTATTCCGCGGTATACGCCTTTTATGGAGTGACCTCAAAATTTTCTGGGATAAACTTCTAACGCACCGCAGTTAGCCGCATGCTCATTGTACATATAGGAAAGAAACAAATTACTGTCACCCAAATGATCATTTATAATTAAATATGCGATTGCGATCTACGAATATAATTTTAACGTCTGATTGCCTTTGGTACTCTGTCTTTAATAAAAGTTTTTAGCCATACCAAACCAGAGAATTCTTCATATGTTACATAGTTCTCATTAATCGTTTTATGTCTGCGACTTGGTACAAAAAACGGTTGACTCACACATTCATACACATACACATACACAGTCATTCGTTTTTTACTGAGAGTTTGACTGTACTTTTCATCAGTTGTATGTTGCTGTTCGACAAGTATGACACGAGAAATGCCCGTTGTGGTTCTTGACCAAAAATTATGCGGCTGTACGATTTTGAAGGGTGCGTAGAAATGCATCAAAACGTGTGTTGCATTGAAATTAAACGTTTGAAGTACAGTTAACATGCACAGTTACATGTACAGCACATGTAGGAATCTGTTCAAAAATATTGACCTTCAAATGTTTTCGTCATTTTAGGCTTTCGATCCATTTATAACGTCGTAATTTTGTGTGGTAGTTTCGTTAACATGTACAATTTCCAAGCGTGGCTTTTTTAAAAAAACTGTAATGTTTTGCAGTTGACCAGTGGCACTATTCGTTTACTTCATATATATACAGGGTGGGCCAAAAACGTGCACGTTTAAAATGTCTCGTATTCATCACCAGCATGAAATCTTGAGCCGAAATTTGGCTCCCTTATACAATTTATGCTTTGTGGTCGTCAGAATCAATTTTCAACGTTGTTAAAAGACAAAAAACTTGTGACACCACAGTGAGGCTTTCACCTCATCACATGACTAAAGTTCACATCACATTGTGGTTTTTGTTTGGAAGCTTCGATGGCAGTAAAAGAAGGTATAAATTCTTTTAGTGTTCGAAATTTCAGCTCAAAATCTTTACACAGTGGCGAATACGAGTCAATTTAAATTTGCACTTTTTTAGCCCACCCTGTATTATGGGCGAATTGAAAATCATTTTTGACAAAAAAGCTTAGCGATTTTCCATCGCAAATTTGCATCACATACCCTGTTACGATTCCAATCACAAAAATAATGTATACGAAACCTGATAAAAATCTTCTCACCCATATGGAGGAAGACGCAACACGAATTACACCTGTATCCGTCTGCAGATAACTTCGCATTACTATTGTTAAGTACAATGACTGTGGAACTTAACCGTGCAAAGTGCATCTAAATGTATATATTAGGTGTTAAAGAAAATAAACATAGTTTGGGTTTTTTTATAAATATGACACAAATATTTGATTTATGTGCCGTTCGAATGACGAACATGTTTTTTAACACACTGGATCTCAAATTACCGTAATTGTTTATTGTGTCAGAAGGTATCATTGTACAAGCCCTACGTATTTGTTACAGTTTAATAAACAGCGTTATCGAAAATAAATACAAAGAATAGTAGAAATTTTTGAAAACACGTCAATGTTTACCTTATGACGTTACAGTGATTGCTATTTAGCCTAATCTCATTTTGCGTTTTTACTGGTAACACATAACATCAGCTCCAAGAAGTAGTTCTAGCAACAGAAGCATACACGCATAGCTCTATTCGTTAATTATTTTTTCTATGTTTACGTGTGGACATGCAATTTGGTCGCAGCAATTTTTTTTCAAATGGAATAAAACATGTTTCACACCAATGAAACTCATCTATTTTGGGCGTTATTGCAGAAGTAGCACATGTACATGCGTGCTAAATTTTGGGCGTTCACTGTTCAGAATATTTTGCGCCAACAGAAACGTGTTTGTTTCTGAATGTTTTGCACAATACAAATTGAAAAATGTAATATTCTCGTGTGCCTGATTACGGTAACCTAAGCAAAATAATTCGCAGAACTATTTGCACAAAATGTTGCGTCTAAAAGAACATCACTGCAAAAGAATAGTATGAGATAGATGTACACAAACCAGCTAACGTCATTATTGAATTATAGATTGTCAGAACCCGATAAGGGCAAAAAATCCTGAAAACCGACAGAACACCAATTAGCTTTGTTTTACTCTGTTTTTACATCGATTAACCTCAAATTAAAAAAATGAAAACTACATGAAATGGGGCCTGGCCAAAACATTTTTAACGCCGCTTTTTCATGAAACAATAGTGAGAAACACTGCAGCGATTGCAATCAGACGTGACATGTACGTATACTTTTATATTTAGTCGTAAAAAGATTAACTAATCAATCTGTAAAGCAAAAAGACACCGAAATTTAACTAACTACCGGTCGTTTCTTCGGCTTAATTAGTGGCCGATTCTGACCGTTCATCTTGTGATAGAGCCCGCATGCGTTGCAGAGGTAATGCCCGGTGCCGTCACGTCTCCAAAGCGGCGTTGACGTCGCTCCACAGTTCACGCACTCGCGGCCTTCGGTCGCTGAAACTTTTTCTCGCATGCTTTGCATTGAAGTCAAAGTAGAAACTCCACGGTTTACTCTGCTGTGCTATCTTTTCCGCGCAACACTGACCGAGTGTGTGCCTGATGACTGCCGATGTTGACTCAGACCTGTTGCTCATTAAAATTCGGTTCTGGTGCTGTCCCTGTAGTCTACCTGTAGTCCTGGTCCTTGTGTTTGTCGATTGTCGTTGTCCACCGCCGCTTATCTTCGTACTGGAGCCGGACGTTCCGCCCGAACCGTGACTTGAACTAGAATTGGAGCCAGCCGAACTTGACGTCGCTGCTTGCTGGTGCATCTGATGGTGCATTGAAAACTGGTGCCCATTGGACATGCTGCCCATTGACAATTGATATTGTCCACCGGCGTTTCCACCGGAACTCAAATGTCGAGCCGTTGACAGCGTGAGACCAGGGAAAAAGTCGGCGTATTGGCTGGGAGTTTGCTGGTACTGTTGCGACATGCAGACGCTTTCCGGATCCATCATGCTACTGGAGTTTGCCACCGGTGTGGGCCCCTTTTGGTCTTCGTCACCGATTGGCCTCACTGATGCCTCTTGTGCATCTTGGTCGTCATTGGCGCCGCCGAGACTACCCGTGTTGTTGTCGACATTATTGTTGTTTGCAAAGGCATTACAAGTGGTGTCGTTTGGCGATGTGATGACAGACGGGTGGTGGTGGCTGTTGGGGTCGCTCAGATGAACGCCGGCGAGTGAGCTGCCGCCAGTGGCGCCGTTGAGACTCAGGGCGTCCTGAGCAGTCATTGCTGCACTTGGCTGGTGATGATAGAGACTAGCTGTGGGACCGTAGAAGAACGCTGCTGATGGGTAGAACGATTGGTGACCGGCGGGCGCTGCAAACAACACACCCATTGCATACAAACGCACTTTGCATCGACAATACAGGTCGAATAAAGGTTGACATTAGCGTTTAGCAAAGTTTTTATTTCAAACAATTGTTTGATGCACGACTTCAACACAATTGATGAAAATATTTGAATACTTCGAAACTACCTCACACTTGATTGTTAACGCAGTCTGAAACTAAGTTAAAACACTGATAGTGCAGCAAGGAATGCAAATAAAACGCAAACAGTATCGAAAGCAACTGTACTATGAATGTGTGTTTTTCGCGCACACATGTGATTGTGTAACCTTCTTTTTTAATAAGTGAAAAGTTACCATTAAGTCATATACTGTGTTGATGTTATTTAGCGCTCTGAAAATTATGTCGTATGTGCATTAGAAACTAGTTTTCTTGATGCTATATTGATTTTTAATTGTTGGACGCTTTTATGTGTTTCAGTACGTTTGTAAGTTGATACAGAAGCGACAGTTACTTTGATTAAAAAACGCGCATTATTGATGACCACTGATTTCCAGTATTAACTGAAGTTTTAATAGTTCACACTAACGTTTCAGGTCAGATTGAAGAACAGGTAGTCGCACGCTGTCTCTAACCAGGTTTAAATCAAGTTGTGCGATTAAATACAGAACAAATGCATTTGCAACAACAGACAGGCTCACCATAACCGGTGTCTATTTTCATCGGCCCATACGGATACTGGGCGGCGGCGGCGGCAGCCATTGCGTTCGAGTACGCAGCCGTCGGTCTCACTGGCCCAGGGCTATTTGATGACAGTTGATCGACACTCAATGCGGTCATCGGTGCTAGGGCACCTGAATTGAGCTTCACTGTTGTTGTTCTACATACATGTATGTTACAGTAGACAGTGGTGAAATCAGCATGATGAGTTCTAAGAACACGAACCTGACGACGCAAAGGCGTGTTGCTGCGCATGCGACACGGCCGTCTCGAGTCGTGCGACGCCTGCTGCAAACTCGGCCATTTCCGCCGGTGACGCTGTCGACGCGGATGTTTGAACAATCGCAGGCAGTTGCAGTGTGCCAGAGCCTGAGTGACATTGCAGTGTCGCCATGTGGTTCATTGGTAACGGCGGGGTGCCGCCTGCGGACGAGCCTCCGGCGCACAGCAGTCCGTTGTTCTCTTGATGCAGGACGCCCGTGTGCGACCCGTCCACGAGCCCGCCGCCGCCGCCGCCGTTGTTTGCCGCCAACGCCAACGCTGAATCGGCCGAGTTTGTGCTGCGGTAGAGTGCGGCCGCATCGCCTGCGCCACTCAAATCGGACGACGTTGCAGTTTGGCCGAGCACACGATTGGATGCGGACGCCAACGACCGGTGGTAATCCATCATGGTCGAAGGTCGTCTCCTTCGCTTGACTTTTGTGCCGCTCTGTCGACTCTGAGGACGATGTTGCTGAGATTGACTGGCGTTCGCACCAGAGCTGTGTTTTCTGAAACAAGTTTTTTTTCTTACGGGCTATTTGGGCAGAACGTTTTATAATGCTTGGTAGTTTCAAACCGAACCCGCTCGGTCGACATGCTGCACGCTTGCTAATGGAGCTAAAGCATAGCAAATTCGTGGGTTTTCGCAGAAACAGATATCATTAAAAATCAATTTTACATTGGGTTGGATTAACTGAACAGCAAAACACCTGGGCAAAAACTGATAATAACACGAGGAACGTGTGAAGACAGCCAATTAGAGACAAATAGATAAATCTCCGAACGGCATCGACAGAATAGGTATGACAAAAACACGACAACATGGCGCATCCTCCCATATCAACCGTAGACATCATTGTGTATTTGCGCACTTTTTCAAAGTTTAACACCAACTTTTCGTTTTGGTTAAGAGAAAGTTTTCAAAATGTCATAGGTATATTTTTACTTCGATGATCTTTGTTTATCCAATGTAGACAATTAATTACTTTACGCCGTGTAATCGGTAGAAATAAAAACTATGTGAAATAATTCGCGCGTCACAACGAAACATATTTTTTCTGTATCCGTGATTACGGTAGATATTCAAAATTTGCACGACTTACAAGTATAAGAACAACAACAACGACTGCAATGTATTTATAGAACATCGGTTTGTGGGATGCAGCAAGACTACAATTGTATGTACAGACGTTTTTCTGGCGAGAAAGCCAACGCACAGCAAGGAAAATCGGGCGCTGAAAAGTGGTGCTCTTCTATGCACACTGACACAGTCTTTACTTGTAAAGCGCATTAGATAACGAGCACAGATAATCTTTCTCACATATCCGAAACTTTTTATACAACGTGGAAGATTTCTGAACATTTGGAAGATACGCTTGCGTTGTATTTGTGTATCATCGCAAACAGTTTGTAATCATGAGACAAATATGCCATTGGAGACAGAATTTTTAACCATGACGACGGGTAAACACAAAAAGTCATGTCGTGTAATATATGTTTTAACGACTATTAACTAACCAAAACGGTTAACGAACTACACCAGCAAGTGTTAAACATGGTTTTAAACACCCGTGTACACATGTAACTTAAACTTAACACATGTCGACTTTATTGCCGTTTGCGTGCAAATGGCACTTGTACATGGATACATGACTTAACTGAACAGAACAGTTTGATATGTTTAAAAACTGAAACCTTTTCACAGTTGCCATGCAAGGTGAGGGGCCAGGTTGATTTTTATGCTTTGTAACGAAAAATAATCGAAAAAATAAAGGTGGACAATTATTTCTAAGCTATGATTATTGCAGGTCTGCGGACTGACATACAATACTGTAGAAAAGAAATTGATTGATCAAATAATTAAATATTTGGTAGTAGAGCTATGCTTTTTTTGGCTAGCTTGTGACCACCTAGAACATGTTTGTAATCTTTGATGATCACAGCTAGACAGATTTTTGAGTGTATCAAAAGTTGATTTTGACGATCTGTTTTGTCTGTGATTCCAATTACATTAGTTTCATGCAGTTTCAAGTTTTTTTCACGCTGCACTGTTGTTATTTATTTATA
>JASANC010002798.1:0-16347 GCA_030248135.1 Theristus sp. LFF4_11 | reverse complement strand
ACGTACACCGATACACATGTGTGTGTGTACATGCAGCAGCTACGATATGTACCTTATCAGTTGCACATTGGCACTGCGGTTTTCAAGAAAGATGCTTGTTCCTTTCGAGGATGTGCAAGAGACTTTGGGCCCTTAACAAGCCAAATACAGGGTGAGCCAGAAAAGGTTCCAATTCTAAAATGCTTTCACTGGCTTGTGCCGAAGTGTTTCGAGCTGAAAATTGGAAGACTATTTGAAAACATTTGGAGGTTTTTCTGACCAAATTTTGGCACGGTATGTTGCCCCTCTCACTCACTACAGCAAAATATCTGGAAATATGAAAAATCGACAAATGCTGTAAAATGCCGAGGGTTGATTTAGCTGCAACAAAAATCAAATGATGAACGTTAATGACAACTCGAGTGTTCACAATACAAAAAAAGATGAAAAAGGCAATAACGCACATACAGTAACTTGAAAATTCCGAATGCCGAATTGCATTTGAACAGTCTTTGATCACCCTGATGTTTCACTTTCGAGTTTGAGCGTGCGTGAGCGGTTCTGCTCAGTAAACAGATGCGAATTCATCTTTCCAGAGGCAAATTGCTTTTTTTCCTTTTTCTTAATTCACACAATTTGCCATTCTGATATTTTAACCGTAGCAGACTAGTGATTTTCTGCAGTGAAAGATGCAATTCCATTTTCAGTCTTTGCTGCCATCATGGTTAAGTGGACGGCAGAGCAGCGAGTCTGGTCTGCCAATTGGTGGGAACATGCGAATAACTTTTCCGAATGGTTCGGCAATTTTTTTCGTACAAAATTCAATTTGACCCCGCGTGACGATACATCAGTTTGGAAGTCCGTTTATGAGTGATGATAAACAGTGAGATTATGGATGAACATTGTTTTTCGTCAAAAATTGCTATTTTTTTAATTGAAATAAATTAAAATTTTAAAATTTTGATCACAAAAAAAATCCCAAAAAGTTTTAACACTGTCTCAAAGTGTTTTAAACATGAGATCACTTGGTTACTGCTAAATCAATCCTCTGCATTTCACAACATTTGTCGATTTTTCATATTTTCTAGATATTCTGCTGTAGTGAGTGATAGGGGCAACATACCGTAACAAAATATTTGGTCAGACAACCCTCCAAATGTTTTCTAATAGTGTTCCAATTTTCAGCTCCAAACACCTCAGCACAAGCCAGTGAGAGCATTTTAGAATTGGAACATTTTTTTGGCTCACCCTGTATATATGCGCAGTTGAAAATGTGAACCTTTAATAAAAATATCTGATATTAAGTTGAAAACTGGACGATATAAAAGACAAAAAATTACGAAAATATGTATGTGCACCGTTTCGGAAAAGCAACAGTAGTGTGCACTCAACACTGCCGCGCAGTGTCTCAAGTGGAACCGACTTTTAGTTTGTATTTTCGCAGCGTTACACGGAGCCGCTAACGTCAGAACTTTGTCTGTTTTTTTTTTCAGTTAATGCTCACTGCATATCGGTGACAACTCTGGTTTCGTTTCACGGTGACGGTCTTGCCATGCCAAGAATTGCTCTGCACAGCAAGATTATATTTTCGGGGTCCTTTCTTGTCCTTTGCTCCTTTCATGCTTGACGAACTACATATGTATATGAAATGAAAGACGATATTTATTCTCCAATGCGCTTATTGGGTTTTGCATGGAGGAACCGTGCTTGCTGTGGTCTGAGCCTGTATGTAACCAATAATAACAACATTAACTATGTTTTTGCTGAAGCTGGTTTTTTCGAAGCACGTTTTCTGTGCGCGCTATCTCATTCAAGCATTGGGGATTTGGGAATACTGATTGCTTGTTGATAAAAAGCAAATTTGCTCGGAGCAGCAAAACCCAGGCTTTGACGAGATGAAAAGCAAGTTATTCAAATACGCCAAGCAGTTGTAATCTATACTGGTCTTTGCACTTGGTATGTACAGCGATACATGTACAGTCGAACTCTAAAATATGCACCGGGAAAACGGCAATTCTAATACTTTGAGAAGCAAAACAAAGCATCTCAGAAGCAACGTAATGCTGTAACAAAAATGCGCAATTTTCTAGGCTTTATTTCAGTAGAGGGGAAGCTGCTCACACTCCGCATCCTTCTTTTTTCGTGGATCTGGATTCTATTGAAACGTGTTTCTTTTGAATGAGTGTGAATTTCCAGCACCCCTTTTATGCTAAAAACAAACTCAAAAGGTAGGAGACTGCGAAATTCAGATTTTTTATTCAACAGCTTAAAATGCATTTTTTATTTGACGACGACGACGACGTCGTCGCTTAATTTTTGCGTGTGAACTGAAAGACAAAAGCCTGAAGTGAGTGCGCTGTGTAGCCAGCTGAAATGGATTTCATTCCTAGCTGACCGACCGACATGCGTCCGCAATTTAATAAAAAATGCGCTCCGACTTTTTTATATTTTTTTATATTTATATTTGAAGCACGCCCGCCACCGATTCCGGAAACCCGAAGGTACCAAACTCCGGTAGGATTGGGGAACGGACGGCTCATCGAACCCGATGCATCCCGTAGAACCAATACCCTCGCCACGTGAGCGGGACAGCCTCTAAGCCTCGCTCTGTCCTGGGGACACCAGTGATCTTAGCCCAATTTCGGTTTCGGTGGTCTGCGGTCGCTATATCCCCGTAGGGCAGCGAATCCGAAAGTTTTAGTTGAAAACCAAAGTAGTTTTTAGTATTAGAATAGAGAGCTACACAGGCGGCAGTTTGTCATCCTCCGTGGGGGGGGGGGGTCGAACCCGTCACCTTGGTTGAAGGCGAGCGTGATAACCACCGAGCCACGGAGGCGACGGCAGCGAATCCGAAAGTTTTCGTTGAAAACCAGTGTAGTTATCAGAGTGGACTTCACGGACGACGACACGACTACTTGGCTTTCATCCTTCATTTTCACCGTTTTCAAGTTGTTTTTGGTAAGCTGCTGTGTTCATTTACTTGGTGCACGCAGCAAAGCACACACAGCGCACTCCTTTCAGGCTTTTTCTTTCAGTTCACACGCAAAAATTAAGCGACGACGCGGTCGTCGTCGTTAATTTCGTAGTTTCTAACATTTTGAGTTTATTTTTAGCATGAAAATGGTGCTGGAAATTCACACTCATTCAAAAGAAACACGTTTCAATACATACAACCCAGATCCACAAAAAAGAAGGGTGCGGAGTGTGAGCAGCCTCTCCTCGGTCGACCAATCAGCTGATTCCACATGCATATTATAGAGTTCGACTGTATACCCAAACTTTATGATATATAAGCTTAGAAAACCCATGCCCGACGAATTTTCTCTGCATCGAAAAGCTGGTTTTGCTTTTCGGTGGGTCTGTTCTGTTTTATTGACTCTTCATCTTCACGCAAAGTCACAACATGCCAGAAGCTGGGACAAAAAGGAAATGCAATACTTGCTTACATCTGTAATGACCTTCTTGATAAGCGGCAATAAATCACGGTAAAGCAGTGGATTGGGCGCAGTTTTAGAGTGTCTTGTCGTTTATTATATGGCTGTTGCGTCCATGCGCATACATACATTTTGAACATTGTCTCTTTCTCTTTGTTTTACTAGTAACTGACACTTGTATAGGATGGTTTGAAATCATAAACCCGATGTTGAAAAACAAAATTTCACAGCTCATCATTCTCAACTGACCTCCTGTTATTTGGAAAAGCAATTCGGAATCGCATAACCGGTGGTAACTTTAGCCGTTTTCAAAATAAATGTTTTGTTTTCGTTTTGTGAATATATTAAAGGGATAGATGTATGTATGACCTGGTTACAATTATAGCTAGGACCCAGGAGGTGGTGTGGTCTACCTAACTTTACAGTTGAGAAAATTCTGGGAATACAAAATTTTTTGCCATTTTACCTGAAAACATAAAATATTTTTATGAAAAACAGTCATCGACAGCAACATTATACCTTTCGAATTGTTATGAAGCCTTTCTAAATGCGTTGCTTGAAAAATCCCAGTTTCTAGCAAAGTATTTATTGTTGTCGAATTTTTTTACTGATGAAGAACATCATAAAGCTGATTATCTTTTGAGGTTCAATAAGCTAAGCTACTTCATATGCTTTTGGCACATTTTGCCATTTTTCGACGCTTGCATGGAGGGATAGATGAATACAGGACGTGTGTGTTTCAAAATGTGCGTGCTCATTGAAATCGAAGAGCCAAAATGATGACACGTTGATGTTGTAATATTTTTGCTGAACGTGTGTGAAACTGTCATCAAAACAAACGATAAAATGACTTTGGTGACTTTTCGCGTTCCTCAGTTAATGAAATTTGAAATTTGCGGTTTTGAAGAAGAAGCTAAGGTGACATTTGAAAAGACAATTGAATTCACATTCGAAACGATATTATTGCGAGCAAAGCGAAGATACAAGAAAATTCACTCATCAGAGAGCCCCCAGAAATCCAGTGAAAGTGTAAAAACGTATATGGGTGGCCCAAAACTCATTGGACCGTTTCAATTCAGTTTCCGCCTATCAATCATTAACCGTGACTCGGTACTGGAAAGTCTCTCGCATTCAAACCAAAAGGCTCCCCACGAAAGATGACGGGGAATATAGCGACCGGAAGCCACCGGAATCGAGATATAAGACTCAGATCACTGGTGCCTCCGGGACTAAGCAACTTCCCTCTCGTGGCGAGAGCATTGGGCCACGGGAGTACAGGACCATCATGGACCAGCATGGACCAGCATGGACCATCATTATCTTATTGACGTTTGACAACAAAAATTTGGTTGGGCTACGGGCTTACAGTTTGTAGTCTTCAAAAGATTTAGAAAATTACTGTAACATTCAATTGCCGTAAATTTGTTTATTTGCAAAAAAAAACAAAAACTAAATAACTTTCACTTACGCTTCTTGTTACGCGGCGCAAACGCCTTCATCATGGGGTACGTCAGTGAGGTCATATTGAATTTTTAATTAATGTGTAACTTTTAAAATAATTTTGTTTTTGTATTTTGAACGGTACCATTCTGCTCCTTTGAGATTTTTTCTGCTTCAACAGCACTAAATGGCAAAACTGAACTGGCAATCACAATTCTGTGTGTGTTGTTACCTCAGATCGTTATTTTTAGTTCTGCTTGTCGTATGTACAGAGTGAGCCAAAAAAAGGTTCCAATTCTAAAATGCTCTCACTGGTTTGTGCTAAGGTGTTTCGAGCTGAAAATTGGAACACTATTAGAAAACATTTGGAGGTTTTCTGACCAAATTTTTGTTATGGTATGTTGCCCCTATCACTCACTACAGTAGAATATCTGGAAAACATGAAAAATCGACAAATGTTGTGAAATGCAGAGGGTTGATTTAGCTGTAACAAAGGGACCTCGTGTTTTAAAATTTGGAACACTTGTTAGAACACTTTGGGAGTTTTTTTTGTGATCAAAAATTTTTTGGCTTACACGTAAGTTCATTTTTACAGTGTAATTTTAAAAAAATAGCAATTTTTGACAAAAAAACACTGTTCATCCATAATCTCACTGTTTATCATTGCTTATAAACGATCTTCCGAACTGATGTATCGTCACGCGGTGTCAAATTGAATCTTTTACGAAATTGCCGAACCACTGTGGAAAAGTTATTCGCATGTTCCCACCAATTGGCAGACCAGACTCGCTGCTCTGCCGTCCACTTAACCATGATGCAGCAAAGACTGAAAATGGAAGTGCATCTCTCACTGCAGAAAAACAACCAGTCTGCTATGGTAAAAATATCAGAGTGGCAAATTTTGGATTGTGTGTCAACTTTGCCACTAAAAAGGGGCCGCATCTTTGCCACTGGTATTACTGCTGGTAATTGCGTCTGCATGTATGCAACTTTGCCACAAACAATGCACGTTACAAGATGCAGCCGCAACTTTGCCACTACAGGGTGTTTGTTGCTTTCACGCAATTCTGCTATTTCTGACAGCCGCATCAAAGAACACTGAAATAAACGGCTTTGTATTATTTTTTATTCGATTTACTTGTAGTCAGATGTTGTCATATTATGTAGCAAACAAATCAAATGATTCACTGATCATAACCAACAGTCACTGTCAGTGCCAGCCAAACTTACATCAGAAAAGCTTATGCAAATGGTCTTGACACGTTCATACATGACATGACTCCAATTAAGGTTGCAAAGCCTTAGGACACCCACTGAAGTTGTTTTGTTATTGCACAATTCACTTGTATTGGCAACCGACTTCTGTAGGTGACCTAAGGCTTCGCAAGCCTTTTATTAAGGAAAAAAGCACCCGAAACACACAGGATTAAAGTAGTTCTGAAATGAGAGTAGGTGGGAGTGGGACCTTCGTCCTATCTAGATATTTCTATTTATCAATTTGACACTTCATTTCTTCTTACGAACAATTTCAGTGCTGTAAATTTCAACACCCTGTAGTGGCAAAGTTGCGTTTATTAGCAGTTATATACCAGTGGCAAAGATGCGGCCCCTTTCTAGTGGCAAAGTTGACCAAGTACCGCAAATTTTGTGTATTAAAAAAGGAAAAAAACAATTTGGATTTGAAAAGATAAATTCGCGTCTGTTCTGAGCAGAATCGCTTACGCACACTCAGACTTGAAGTGAAACATAGGAGTGATCAAAAACTGTTCAAATGCAACTCAGCATTCGGCATTTCTAAGCTGCTTTAAACTCATATTGCTTTTTTCATCTTTTTTTGTGTTGTAAACATTCGGGCTGTCACCAACGTTCATTCTTTCGATCTTTGTTACAGTTAAATCAACCCTCTACATTTTACAACATTTGTCGATTTTTCATATTTTCCGGATATTTTGCTGTAGTGAGTGATAGGAACAACATACCATGACAAAAATTTGGTCAGAAAAACCTCCAAATGTTTTCTAATAGTGTTCCAATTTTCAGCTCAAAACAATTCAGCACAAGCCAGTGAGAGCATTTTAGAATTGGAACCTTTTTTTGGCTCACCCTGTACATTATGATACAATACAATGTACGTATTACAATCATAAATCCTTTTCCTGCTGCATCAGTGCATCCATATGAATGAAACAATAATTATGAAGCTCTGTTTATTATACCGTATTACCCCCATTAAACCCCCCCCACCATTAATCCCCCCCCCACCAATAAACCCCCACCCCCCCGACCAGTTTCCAAATAATCCCCCCCACAAATAATCCCCCATGGGGGTTAATTGGAAACCTGTTTGAAACGCATACCCAGCGATATCAGTGGCTGGTTGCAGTGAAAATGATGAAATTGTGCTACCAAAGGCCCCAAATGAGTGAGTTAATAGTAATTTCATTACAAAAGGCTGTTATAAAAGGAAATTTCTATGTAGAGTAGAAGTTTCTACGACTTTCTTGCCTGCCATGCAAGGTATTTTTGCCATTTTTCAACAAACCCCCACCCCTAGAATTTTTTTTGTAAATAAACCCCCCCCCACCAATAATCCCCCCCCCACCAATAAACCCCCACCCCTAAAAGTCGCTGACGTATTAATCCCCCATGGGGGTTTATTGGGGGTAATACGGTATTACTCAGAAAATATATGCTACCGGCACTGAGCGGAGCGGCATACTCTCATAATGGCCAGCAATTTTTCTACAGTTTTCGCTTTTGCCTGTTTATCATTGGTTATAAAAAGAGAAGCGCGCCAAGCACACAATTTTAGAAAAATGATATATTTGTGATGGAACGAAAAGGCTTTCAAGAGACTGGGTGATGCTATATGCATTGTTTTTTTAAATGAAGCATATAAATTGTATTTATAAATCTTGAAATAAAATGATCAGTTTTCGGTCTTGTTCAGATTTTTTCAACTTTTATTCCGACGTTCCCAGAAAGCGCTTTTCATTGGACCTTTGTGCAGTCTGACGCCCATCCCGTAACTTCAAGGCGCCGGAAACAACTGAGAGTTTGAACCATGGAGGCAATTATTTTGCTGCCATCCGCGGACATACTGAAAACACTGAAAAATACGAACGGTATAGATAAAAAAACCTCATGGGAAAACCAGTCGTCGATGGTATTTTCAATTAAATCATTCTGCAACGACAGCCAGTTTTTGTTTCATCGCATTAAACAAAAGTTAATTGTATTATTATCGGTTTATGAAATGAATCTACAAAAATAGTTTTAAAGCATATTATTTCAAGAAAATAAAAATCCGACCCACAGCTTTTGTTGAATGCATTTATTTACTGTGATCATAGTCTCACAGTACATGTACATACGGTAGCCCTGCCAGTGAACAAAACGGCGGTCACCAGATTGCAAGCACCAAAAAAATATATAGGTAGCCAGCAGTGTTTCACTCTGAGCATTGTCGATGACCAATATACACCAGGACCAGGTTCAAAATTTCTCAAAATTATAAACAGTTTTTGAACACAGATGTAAGATGTTTTGAACATGTACATGCAGCAATACCAATTTTAATTCACTGAATTTTAAAACGACTATGTAAAGCAATTATTGTTGAGGCAAAAATCAATCAAAGCTCATCAGATCTACAGCTGTAACTAGGTTTCTTAATCACCACTTATTTTGGCTGCATAAAAATTTTAGATTGTTTTGTGATTGAGAAAAAGGCACAAGCAATGAGCAGAAAATCAAGCACCTAATGCAAACACACCACTTCACGACGTTTTTGCTTGGCTTTGTTTGTTTCTTTCTATAAATCATCGCCTCAATTGCAATTGTTTGTTTGGGCAAAACAATTGAACGTACTGGAATAGCATTTTTTTTAGATTTGACTGTATTTTTCAAACAGAATCACACAATTCATAAATGAAAACCCATTTCGTCTGAGAATAAAGTAGAAACATGCAGCCATGAAATGTGAAACCCATGTCTGCATAAAAAGTATATGAAGCAAAAAAGCTGAACGCGTCATATGAACTTTGCTCTCTGTTCAAACCTGTGTGAAGCAACAATGACATCTTAACACAAATGTTAGGTTTTCATGACGTCATAGTTGTGTAACATTTAAAAAAACATACCACCATCCAGTCAAGCGTTTAATGCAGTTTGATGCCCCAGTAATAAGTTTTCGCTACTTGCATAGAATTCTGACGAAAAGGAAGCTGTAAACCAACAAAAATTTACAGACAACACCGATTGCACCTAAGAATGGGGGGTCAAGAGGGCCATGGAATCTAATTCCAACTAAAAATAGGGGTTGTACAACTCAACAAGGCGCTTTTTTTGACTCAGCAACCATACCCTCATTCCCCTACCGTATTACCTCTATTAAACCCCCCCCCCAAAATTAAACCTCCCCCCAAAAATAAACCCCCACCCCCTCGACAAGTTTCCAAATAATCCCCCCCAAAAAATAAACCCCCATGGGGGTTTATTAGAAACCTGTTTGAAACACATACCTAGCGAATTCAGTGGCTGAATGCAGTGACATTGGTGAAATTGTGCTACCAAAGGCCCCAAAGGGATGAGTTGGCGGTAATTTCATTACAAAAGGCTGTTACCAAAGGAAATCTCTGTGAAAAGTAGAAGTTTCTGCGACTTCCTTCCTGCCATGGAAGGTATTTTTGCCATTTTGCCCACCCCTAAAAATGGTTTCCAAATAAACCCCCCCCAAAAATAATCCCCCCCCCCAAAAATAAACCCCCACCCCCAGAAGTCGCTGAAGAAATAAACCCCCATGGGGGTTTAATAGAGGTAATACGGTATTTGCAGCACTTTCAGGGCTTAGACGTCTAAAAACCCTCGATTTTTTTCCGTTTTTCCCAAAGTACCTATGCCATTTTCAACCAGCATTTTCAACACTTGCACGTAAAAGTTATGGCTTGAAATAGTGTGCGTTTTCAAGATCTCGCGGAGCTCTTTCACGTACATTGCGTTAAAAACAAAAGACTTTTACCTATTTACTGTGGTAAGCTTTGCAAAATTACATTTTTTTAAAATTACGCTATTTTTAAAACCGTTTTTGAGCAAAACACAATTTTTTGCTTTTCATTTTTAATTCTACAGGGAGGTTTTCAAGGTCTCTGAATTCGAATCTGACCTTAAATTTTTGCAACAGGCAGTTTGTTGCTCTAATAAACACATTTTTTTGTTTTTCAGTGTTTTTGTTTTAATGTTTTAATTTTATGCGTGGATTTGATTTAGAAAGCTATTTTCTAATAGCTTTACAACCGCTGTACTTGAATCAGTTTTTATATTTTGCAACTGACCACTTGCTTATCCAAAAAGGGGTAAAACGTAGATTTTTGCTTTTTATACGTTTTCGTTCCACAGTGATAAAATCAGTTTAGAAACAACTTTTAGTTTTAATTTTTAACTTTCCGGGGGGAAGGTTCGAGGTTGCCAAATTTAATCTAATTTTAGATTTTTGCCCCAAGCCTTTTTAGCCTAAACTTGGGCAAAAACACGTTTTTGCGTTTTCCTCAGTGGTTTTTTGTTTTAATTTTTAATTTTAAGTGTGGATTTTTTTAAAAAGCGTTTTCTAATAGCTTTACAACCACTGTGCTTGAATCCGTTATTATATTTTGCAACGGACCACTTTCTTACCCAAAAATCGGCAAAACATGGATTTTTTGCCCTTTTCAGACGGTTTCGCTTTATAGTAATAAATAAGCTTTAAACCATTTTTTAAACCACTTTCTAGGAGTTCCCGAATGCGCTGTATCAATATCTGTGGTTATATTTTACAACTGACCCATTATTTACCCTTATAAATGGGTAAAAAAAATTTTATTGTGGTCTTTCTGTGGACCTTTTTTTGTGCGTAAATTTTTTACGCCGCTGAAGTTGAATCTGTTTTTGGTTTTTAAAACTGGTGCTTTTTATTTACTCCAATTTTACCCAGTTGGGTAAAAACTGTCACTTTCACCTTTTTGTTTGAAACATACATTGTCAATGGTTTTGCGTTTGAGATTGATGAATTCAAGTCTGCAGTCATGCACCGAGACTGGTGTTTTAACCCAAAAGGGTAAAAAATGGGGCAAATTCCCGAGGACAAATAAACAAAAAATCTATGTTTAGCCCATTTTCGGGTAAGCAAGTGGTCCGTTGCAAAATATAATAACGGATTCAAGCACAGCGGTTGTAAAGCTATTAGAAAATAGTTTTTTACATAAAATCCACGCATAAAATTAAAACATTAAAACAAAAAACACTGAAAAACGAAAAAAATGTGTCTTTGCCTAATTTCGAACCAAAAAAGGCCGGGGCAAAAATCTAAGGTTGGATTCGAATTCAGCGACCTTGAATATCCCCTGTAGAACCAAAAATGAAAATCAAAAAATTGTGTTTATGAGTTGAAAAAATGTTTTTTAAAGCGTAATTTTTCAAAAAAAGTAATTTTGCAAAGCTTACCACAGAAAATAGGTAAAAGTCTTTTGTTTTTAACGCAGTGTACGTGAAAGAGCTCTGCGAGGTCTTGAAAACGCACACTATTTCAAGCTATAACTTTCACGCGCAAATGTTCAAAATGCTGCTTGAAAATGGCATGCTTTGGGAAAAATGGGAAAAAATCGAGGGTTTTTAGATTTCTAAGCCCTAAAAGTGCTGCAAATAGGAGGAATGAGGGTATGGTTGATGAATCAAAAAGAAGCGCCTTGTTGAGTTGTACAACCCCCTACCCTTAGTTGGGAGTCAGATTCCATGGCCCGGCAGCTCCACACAAACCCCCGCCCCCGCTTTTACGTGCAATGGGTGTCAAAGTTTGCACAAAACATTAAATGGAAATATATTGTATCTAATTTTATACACGCTACAGACAGAACATGCATATATGTTTCTTTAGTAAAAACAAAATTAAAACAGTTGAACATTTCAAAATCTGATCAATTGACTGTACGAATAGCCGTATCGCCTGCTGCTTGGTGGAACCTGAAAACAAGTTTTTAAAAATGATTGTTAGTTTGTAGAAAGTCTTTTTCTAAAGTTCTCACCGCATAGGCAGACAGCGTTGGTGAACGGATGTGTCCCGTGCCGCCGTAGCGGTTTCTCAGTGTCCGCTCCCCGATTGTGTTGTAATATTGCACAGGCTAAAAAAGATAGAACGAAAATAACTGTTCTATTAAAAAAAACTTCAGGCACTCGAAAAGGAGTCTTTAACCTGTAGTATCTACAGGGTGAGCCAAAAAAAGGTTTCAATTCTAAAATGCTCTCACTGGCTTGTGCTAAGATGTTTCAAGCTGAAAATTGGAACACTATTAGAAAAACTATTTAGCTGTAACAAAAATCAATTGATGAACGTTGGTGACACCCCGAGTGTTCACAACACCAAAAAAGATGAAAAAAGCAATTCGCACATACAGTAGCTTGAAAATTCCGAATGCCGAATTGCATTTGAACAGTCTTTGATCACCCTGATGTTTTTACTTTGAGTCTGAGCGTGCGTGAGCGGTTCTGCTCAAAACAGATGCGAATTTATCTTTCCACAGGTAAATTGTTTTTTTTAATTCACACAATTTGCCACTCTGATAATTTCACCATAGTAGCCTGGTTGTTTTCTGCAGTGAAAGATGCAATTCCATTTTCAGTCTTTGCTGCTATCATGGTTTAATGGACGGCAGAGCAGCGAGTCTGGTCTGCCAATTGGTGGGAACATGCGAATGACTTTTCCACAGTGGTTCGGCAAGTTCGTAAAAAATTCAATTTGACCCCGCGTGGCGATACATCAGTTCGGAAGTCAGTTTATGAGCAAGATAAACAGTGAGATTATGAATAAACATTGTTTTTTCGTCAAAAATTGCTATTTTTAAAAATTACAGTGTAAAAATGAACTGATACGTGTAAGCCAAAAAAAATGTGGTCACGAAAAACCTCCCAAAGTGTTCTAACCGTGTTCAAAACAATTTTAAGCTGTGATGTCCTTTTGTTACAGCTAAATCAACCCTCTGCATTTCACAACATTTGTCGATTTTTTATGTTTTCCAGATATTCTGATGTAGTGAGTGATGGGGGCAACATACCGTGACAAAAATTTGGCAAAAAAACCTCCAAACGTTTTCTAATAGTGTTCCAATTTTCAGCTCGAAACACCTCAGCACAAGCCAGTGAGAGCATTTTAGAATTGGAACCTTTTTTGGCTCACCCTGTACACTGCCTACACGAGTACAGTACTGCAAAAATTAAGAAAAAAACAAATTATTTGTTGTGTTCCCATGTTGGGGCCACACTCGTGAAGGTGCTTTTTGTGAGAACTGAGAAGATAAGCCGCATCTTTTTACCATGACACAGCAGTGTTTTAGAAATGCGAAATGCGTTGTGTTGGTTTGCGAGTGTGCAAAACTACTGCAAAGCTGTTTTCTCAGTGATCAGGCTGCACCCTGATGATTGTTTGCCGCTTTAGTCAAGCGGCTGCCGCCTGCCCGCCGCCCCACATACCGGCACATATGCTTCTGCATGATGACGCGCGTGTCCAGCGGCGGGCGGCGGGCCAAACGCTCCGCTGTAGCTGCGGTAGCCGGGCGAGCTGACATTTGCTCCGCCGTACAGCTGGTCGACGTAGGACGGGCTGTACTGAGTGCTGGAGCGACTGTAGCGCCGCTCGCTGCTCAGCAGCCTGTCTGACGCTTTCGTCAACACATCGTACACGCTCGAACGGGAGCTGCAAAACGGAGAACGTCTGAGGGCATAGAACGCTGGCACAGCACGCCAGTCGCTGCGAGAAAATCGTTTCGCCTGGTGGGAAGCTGGCGGCGTCTTGCCTCGGCGGCGTTCACGTTATTTGTTTCAGTTCGAAAGCGAATCATTAGCGGATTTGCTGTGAATGAATCCATTTTGTTTTAGCATTTGAAAGATTCCTTCGGCCACGGAGGGAAAGTGCAATTGGTTTACGGACTGAGCAGAAAAAGCTGCAAAGAACTGCCAAGCGGTCGCATTGCAACCTGATTCGTTCGAGTCCAGCCGCGCGACTCGACGACCGACTCAAATCGGCCTGTTTGGTCGCGTAGTCAAAGAAGTTCACGAACGACGTCTGACGTGAGGGGCCGATCGAGGGTGCCCGCGAGGCGACACGACTCGGCGCATACGAGGCGTAGGTCGAGGGGAGACTGCTGCGGACAGGCGGCATCGAGTAGTCACGGCGGTGAAGGTGACTCGCTTGCACGCCGGCAGGCTTGTACCGATCCACAGCACCACTACGACTACGCAGACGTTCTTGCACGTAGCTGTAACAAACGCGAATGCATCTGTGTCAATCTGTGCACACTGCGCATAAATCGTAGTCATCATTGCTGTTTGCAGCAGCATGCAGTGTCTCAAAGTGCACTGCAACTCAAAGACGATGAACACACTGTGTTGAAAAACTAATGTTGAACGAAAATCTTTCGTTTCTTCATTTTCTTCATTTCTTCATTCTAGGATTATACTAGGATTGTTCGTTAACAGATATTAGCAACATTCCAGTCGTCTTCGTCAGAATTCAGTCAAACAGATCGAACAACGAAGTTTGTTGTTTAAAAAGTGTTAGTGATTTTGACGGGCTCCATTTTTATTCACCACAAATCGAGTGAAAAATAAAACCAATTACTGTCAACCAGCTTTGCCCCCGGAAACAACGACAAAACTCACAGATTCTGACTGAAATGACTGACATTCACCGCTTGATCGAAGCGTTCAGTTTGATAGCGTTTCAGCATCGAGTACGCCGAAGGAGTATGGCTGTAGTCTGCGAAGCGCCACGAGCTCGGTGAGCGATACCGATAGTGCGAGTCCGGCGTCGGTTTACGTGGATAGTACGAACTGGAAGAAATGTGCACTGGAAAAAGAATGCTTTGCTAGCTGGATGCACTGTTTGAACCGGTCAGTCTTCCTGGGTGGCCGCACGAAAGTTCTTTATCTTGACAATCAGTGCACTCTCTTTTATGATCCAGTAATGTTGCACGGCAGTAAGCAAAAGCGCACGCACACATACTGTCAAACTCTAAATTATTGGAGAATCAGTTGATTGGTTGGTGGTTACGTGATGCATGCTTTCTGTCAGCAGCGTGGAGCGTGGTTTGTGACCTGCACAGAAAGCATGCATCACTTAACCACCAACCAATCAGCTGATTCTTTATAATTTAGAGTTCGACTGTACGACTAAACGCACGCTGTTGTAACAATCCATGACTGTGGAACATTACGACGTTATAAAGCGAGTGAATGCATTGTCTTCAGACTAGGTTTTAGCAAGACCAACCGATTAGCACAGGCACATCGATTGAAGCGCTGTCAATTCAATAGCCCTTTTGACAGCGACCGACAAAAAAGCGGGTTTGCTGACCTGTAACTGGTGTACCGTGACGGTCTCGTCTGCGAGCTGGACACCGAGTGCATCACATAGGTGCGTTCAGTTGCTCTGCTCCGATGGCCGCCATAGCTGGACGCTTCGACAGCCCCGTGAAGCGCCGGCAGTTCAGCGTACCGTCTGCTTTTTTGAGCGATACAATGTGTGATTGTGTTCATATGTAAATTCGAACGACTGAAATTTTCAGTTGAAAATCAGCGAATATTTATCAACATTTCATTTCGTATCAAACCGCACCTACGCGATGTGTGGCATGCAATTGAGAAGCCGAAAACTCAAGTGCAATACTCAAACATAAAACAAATCAGTCGCGCACCTTGGTGAAGGATCATCGGTCCTGTTGGCCATGCGCGGTGGTTCGTTAATGGTCGCAATGTTGCTCACAAACGACGTCAGTGGTTTGCTCTGCGGACTGCTGATGCCCGTTGCTTGTGCAGAGTCGCGCTCCATTCGTGCCGGTCTCGGCAGTTCTGTCGGTCGACGATCAACCGTGCTGCTCCTTGGCGGACTGGGCTCTTTCACAACGCTGACCGTTTGCGCCACCGGTGCAGCAATCCGCTCGGCTTCTTTCACACTTGGCTTTCTCTCGGCCTCTTCAATGGTTGCCTGCTTCTTCACAACCGCCGGCACATCCTCGACTGAGCTGACCTTCTGCAGCGGTGCCCGCTGGTCCGCTTCTACGGTCGCCTTTTGCGGCTCCGGCGTTGTTGGTGTTTCGAGCTCTTCTTCGTCCGGCGGCAGCTCGCTGGCCGGAACAAACGGAGTCGGTGCACGATCCGTCAGTGCTGCGACTTCGGGTGGATCCGCTGATTCAGACTCGGCGTGAGCAATTTCCGGTTCGGCTTCCGTGGTTTCTTGAACTTGAATTTCTGGTTCAGTCTCTGGCAGCGGTTCGAATCCGGCTGAGCGATCTCAAGTGTAGCTTCTGGCACGGCAGACTCTTCTGGGATTCTGGGTGTGTCCGTTGGTTCTGCAACGGCAGCAGAGGCTTTTCGATTGACCGCTTGCTCGGATGCTGTGCTGGCGTTTCCTGTTGCTGACTCGATTTCAATTCGTTTTCCACTTCGGCCAACTGCTCTTCGCTGATTTTAT
>JASANC010002797.1:0-18439 GCA_030248135.1 Theristus sp. LFF4_11 | reverse complement strand
ATTGTTAAATGTGTTTGAGGCAGTTTCGGCCCATTAAACAACTTTAAATTATGTGTCGTGCGCGCGCACCGCGTTGTGTGTGATGCCAAAAGCATAGTTTGGTGAAGCGTCATTCATGGAGCTGCGCTAGCGTCGCTTCGCTACGCATTCATGAGACAAAAACATCGCTGCTTCGCGACGCCTGCGCTTATTCATGAACGCCGCGCGAGTTCATGAATGGATCGCTTCTTATGTATGTAAGTTAGAACCGAATAATTTTTTAAAAGCATTGTGAACAACATACATACATACATTGTGCAATATTGTAATGCAAGATGTAATCTCACGGTGTATGTGTGGAATCAAAATGAACGAAAGTACAAAAACTGTCAGGGATTGTTCTAAATGTTTGGCATCGAGGGTGTTCGCATGCGAGAAGAGTCAAACGATCAAACAAAACAAGAAAACCTAACCGGTGGCGGCTCTCGCCAATAAATCGGAGGTGGCTCATGTCCAACCATCGGACGTGGGGTCGAGGGCGCGCCATTGGCAGCCTGAAAAATATTGTGGCTTTGTAAAAAAAGTATTTTTTATGTGCACTATATCGTGCAAGGAGCTTCTTTTCTTTCATCCAGTACCAAAAAACGTGTCAAGACAGAAAACAGCCACACAAAAAGTCGCCATAATAGTGCCCATGATGGTGGCCACACCTTGAAAACCGGTTTTACCCTTTGGTTTCACAACCAACCAAAAAATTCGTTTTTCAGCCTTTGAAAATGACACCAATATGGGCACCTTGAGGGGAACCATGAAGGGCGCCAGTCTGGTATCCTCTCCTCATCAATTTGTACACGAGCACCAACTTGGGCACCATCATGGAAACAAAACTTTTTTTGTGTATAGCTCCTGCTAGCCACTGAGTTGACGGCTCTTACCAATACGAGAAGTATGCAAGTTTGTTATGCAAGTAGAAGAAATTAGACAAAATAAACAAAACCACAGCAGAGTGCTTCAATTTGGAACTCCATTTTTAATTGCTTCAATCTTCCTCGGGGTATCGATCTGCATCTGCATCTGCACATTTGTTGTTCTACAAATATTCCACAATAAAAATACACCAACCATTGTTTCGGTGTCCACCGATTGAGCACACGCGCACGCAGCACAACACCGCAGCAACAAGCAGAAAAAAAGCACAGCCGACCGTCCACGCAGCGACAAACAACAGAAACACAACCGGGCCGGGAGTGGGTGCAGCGTCGAAGGAAGACAAGAGGCGAAACGAAGACACAACACGCGGAATCACGATGACACGACGACGTTAATAGAAGTTCCAGAGCGCACGTTTTTTTTTAAGGACACAACAGTAATCAAAACCGTTTCTGTTTTTTCTCTGTCTTGCACAGCAATTTCGAACCAATCACACACCACCACGTGTCTGTTACAGTATACTTCTGTATGAGGTGGCGACAACTGATTGGTTGGAGGGGCCACGTGTGATGCGTGCATTGCTGTGGAGGCGGAGTCATCAGGGCAGCGGCATTTTGTCCTCTCACGAATGTGCCGCCGTGGTGGTGTGTACCGTCATACCGTGTCCGCCCGTCGGCCGCCAATGCCGCCACACACACAAACTGCAGGCAGATGCAACCACATTGCGGGGTTCGCAGCGCACCCCACCCCACGCAGCGTCCGATCCGACCCGAGCGAAGGCCGAAGAGCAAGTATTGGAGTTGCTCAGGTGGTTTAAGGCGGAAACACCATTTAGTTTTTAGTCCGTACGCACAAACGTCGTTCTAAATCCCGTGCGCAAACTAATCGTGTCCGTAATGCATTAAGCTAGCACACCCGACACGATTTCTACGCGTGGCCATTTTTTACGTGTCGTGTCCGTGCGTACGCACAAAAAACTAATTGCTAAACGCGCCTTTAGGGATGGACACGTGACATGTTTTTCGATTGCGGGGCGGAGGGACAGCCAACAATATTTCCGTGACCGGCCATACAACGGGTCTGCGGAACGGACAGCGCGGGGCCGAGATGCCAACAAAAATATTTGCGGGACGGGAACGGGATGATCCCGTCCCGTCCCGCATTTTGTCCCGCATTTTGTCCCGCACTTTGCGTGACAGGCTGTCCGGCGGCCGCGCCCATCCCCAGTGGTCGTCGTAAATCGTCGCTCTCGTTTCGTTCAGCATCAATGACGGTCACTTGTTTTTTTTGTTCACGCACCGTTCCGGAAACCGTATGGTACCAGACTCCGGGCTCCGGCGGAAACGGGCAATACTGCCTCGAGCGTCGAGCCCAATTTACCCTCGGCTCGGCTCTGGCTGGATGGAGTTGGTCATTAGATGTTAGACTATCAGATGTTGTTGGTCACTTTAGCTTTTCCATTGTGTGTCTTGTCCGCAGCGGGGTTCGAACTTTCCACATTCAGAACGGCAGACGAAAGTCCTGCACCTACAGACGTGACAGTACATGTGTGCTTGTGCATTCCAATTTTCATTAAAGCGTGTTTCTTCAATTTTGTTAATCGCTTTTTTCTGCATGATGAAACTTTGTGTTTGAGTCCGGAAGGTCTGACTCAGATTGGCAGAAAAGCAACAAAAAAAGTTTTTTTTTCATTTGATTTGATTTCTTATTCATCCCCCGCCCCCCCCCCCCCAATGCGTTCCCGCTCGCACCGCACGCACTGTTCCCGAATCTCGGTTTGTCTGTCGTCTCTTGTCTCTTGTTGAATTGAAATTCGTCTTCAACAATTCATAATTCATTCAGACTCAGACTCAACACTCACAAGTTCTCGGTTGCTTTCTGTTTCTGGATATCTGCTTTGAAGCATGCCGCGTCGTCGTCAGCAGCAGACGCCGTCGCCGTCGCCGATTGAGTTTTCGTTGGGCGGAGACAACAACGGCGACGACGAAGAGGATGCGGATGAGATTCAGGCGGCGTCGTTCAGTAACATTCACCATAACAATAATAATAATAACAACATCAGTCACAATGGAGGCAGCGGCAGCAGCAGTTCGCCGCAAAAACAGGTGGCGTTCGTTGCGACGACCAGACGAAGCGCCGGCAATATGGTGCGCGACTGTTTGGTTTTCGTTTTTTTTGCTGGTTTGTTTTGTTGTCACACACACACAGTTGCGTTTTGCTTAGTTTGATGGCCTGAATCGGCTGAACCGTCAGGCCACGAGAGGGAGGGTGACGCTTCACTTTCACCTTCACTTCAGCCACCTTTGTTCAGGCCAAACACGGCATGTGGGATGTTTTTTCGTTCTTTCTTTTTCAACTTCCACTTGTCTGCTCAGCGGAACGGCTCGAACGCACGCCTCCGACTGAAACCGTCGCCGTCGATGGCGACCTTGAATCGTTTGGAGCGTCAGCAAATCGTGATCTGGCGGCAGCCGCTCACGACGCTCGCCTATTTCTGCTGTGAATGCGCGTTTCTCCTGTACGAGTGGATGCTTTGGTCGGTCCAGTGCTCAGTTTGACGGCGTTTTTGAGATGAGATTTTGTCCGTCACACTCTTTTTTAGTTGTTTCGATGTGTAAACCGGCCACTTTTCGTTTTTGGAGGATTCAGAGCGACGAAAGATTGAGCTCGATTGTTGCAAGAAAGCATATTATAGCCACAAAGTGGTGGTGTTTGATTTTTCAACCACACCCGATACATTCGCTCTTCTCATTGTAATTGAAACTTTCGCACGCTTTGTGTATTCTCCGAGAGAAAAAGTAACAGCTTGAAACAGAAAAAAATACTTTTTTTTGCTTGAGTTTTCCGCTTTGGTTGAACTTAAAAATTTTAGAAGCACTCACTCAAGTCGATTTAGTTAGTTTGGTTTGAGAAATTCAAAAACTCTGTCTGACAGTCTGTTGCTGCATGGATATATTCAGTAGCTTTTGGATAATATTTTGACCTTTTATTTGTATATCATTTTTCTCAGGTTGTCTTTACACAAGCTCACACTGTTCTTGCTGTGCGTCACCGCCGGCGTCAGTTACTACGGCTATGAACTCGATGGGCCGCATCAGAAAGTGAGTCGGTGGTTTTATTGTTGCTTGAAATTTGGTGTCATGAAAAAATTTCGTTGATTTTGATCCAAAAATAGACAGCTCATAAATGAATTGTGTCACGATCCGCTTTATGGTGTTTTTTCTGAAGTAGCTCAGCTGTAATTTCGTGGATTTCAGTCAGTTTGGGCGGGAGGGTTTTGCTTTCATCAGGCACCATAGGAGTGTTCTCATCTCTCCAGTCTAACCTAAAGAATTCTTCCGCATATATCCTGCAACCAGACAATCAGCGCAACACAAAAACTTCATGCACCATAATTTTTTTCCCACTTTTTTTGCAGTTACTCGGCTATCTGGAGCTGAAACTGGTGCGATGTTTATACTGGATCGGGCTCGGTATTCTTTCGTCAGTCGGTTTGGGCACCGGACTGCACACGTTCTTGTTGTATTTGGTGAGTTTTTCGAATTTTTTTCGCTCGGTTTGTGCGACATTTTTCCTGTGCTTTCATTTACCTGGTTTGGTGTGATTGTGTGGCATTGTATCTGTGCATTCATACACCTTGACTGGGAATTTTTCAAAGAATTGTTAAAACAGCTGTCGCACCAAAAAACGATCTTATCGATTTGCCCAAAAATTATGTTTTCGTTAAAAAAATCAAAACACGCTGCCTCTTTTAGGGTCCTCACATTGCCTCAGTGACTTTAGCCGCATATGAGTGCAACTCGCTGGCATTCCCGGAACCTCCATATCCTGACCAGTTCGTTCATTAGTTGTTTTTCGTTGGTTTGTTTGTTTTTCTGGTTCATTTTTGCTGCGGACACAGCCGAATCGGTATGTGGAACGTGATTTGACGTGGAGTGGAACGGAACCAATTCGATCCTTTTTTACCATATCAAAACGGCTTAGCTTAGGATCAGGATCAGGTTTAGGACTAGAGGAACCGTCAACGACTTTATTGCACGCAACATCTGGTCGGAAAAAAATCGAAAATCATTTTTCATATCATTATAAATACCAATGCAGAATCGTCTGTCCATACGAGTCTACGAGCAACGTCGCGCAAGCCGGTGCAGCCGCCGCCGCCGTCTCCCTCTGGGGCATCATGTCGAAGGTCAGATTGGAGGCGTTCCTGTGGGGCGCCGGCACGGCACTCGGCGAATTGCCGCCGTACTTCATGGCGCGCGCTGGTTGGTTTTTGGGGGTTTTGGGTTTGTTTTGTTGGTTTTTTTAGTTTTTGAGTGACATCTCTTGCTTTTTCGGCCTCTTTTTGGCTGTGCGACTGCACTCACTCACTTTGTTCGCACACATAAAACGCAACACATTGGTTGTGCTGTTTTTGGGTTTGTTTCGGTTTTTTGATTTTTGAATAGCATCTCGCTTTTTTGGCTGTGCAAATCCACTGCTCGCTCTTTTCGCACGCATTGAACGTAACAAATGTCGTTTCATGCTTGCTTGACGCGGCAATTCAAAAATGGGCCGACTGGGCCGGTCCTCCTGACGTATTTCTGATTGGGACAAAGTTTTGGTGTCAAAACACCACTGGCATCTTTGTAAAGTTCTCTATTTGAATCCTAATCTCTTCTCATTTCTCTCAGCACGTCTGTCTGGAGAAGAACCGGACGACCCTGAATATCGGGAATTCATGCAATTTTTGGAGGAACGGGAACGATTTGAGAACGACGGGCAAATACAAACGGTTTGTGTTTTTTGATTTGTTTCGTTGTCTTGAGAAACAGTTTTTCTGACCGTTTTTGTGTCTGTTGTTGCGTGTTGATCAAGATCAAAAAGGTTGTGTGGGTATTTTTTTGTTTGTTTTTCTTTCTCTTGGCTGTTTTCCGCAATTCCGTATTGAATGGCGAACGTGCTGGATTTTCGTTGATTGTTTTTTGTCACCCGATCCGATTTTTACAGTATGTTTTTGTTCGGAAATCAACGGTTCGGAAACTGAAGGCGTGAAAAGAAAGAAAAATCACATTTTTCTTGCAAATTCATGGCTCATCAATCATATTGCGACAGTTGGTCGTGATGGAAACCGAAACCAGGCTCATTTTCGCAGCCTAATTTCTAAAAAAAACATTTTTCGGCAGGGCTGGACGGATCGAGCGAAAGTGTTCGTCGAAAAATTGGTGGAACGTGTCGGTTTTTTCGGCATTCTCCTGTGCGCCTCGGTTGGTGTTTTTTCTTTTCTTTACTGTTCTGTGCAAAAAAGTACAGTATATTTGTTTAAAGCCGTCACTTTTTTCGCAGATTACAGAACTGGTTCAATTTTCCAATCCAACGGCTTCAGTTTCAGTTTTAGTTTCAGTGTTTCAGTTTCATTTTCTGTGTGCAGATTCCTAATCCGGTGTTCGATCTCGCCGGCATCACGTGCGGACATTTCCTGGTGCCCTTTTGGACGTTCTTTGGCGCGACCCTGATCGGCAAGGCGGTGCTCAAGATGCACATTCAGGTTGGTGTTTGGTTGACTGGAGATGTCATAAAATCTCGAAAAGACTCAATATTGAGACTTCTGAGCTTTTTGAACAAAAACAAAACGCAAAATAGAACGTTCATGGTCAGTTTTTTTGCATTGTGTATGACACTGCGAGTGCTGGACATCGTTTTTTTAGCGGTTTCGCCCGGTTTTATTTATTTTTTGTTTCTCGCCGCAAGTAGTTTTTTTTGTTTTTTTCTCTCTTCAGATGTTATTTGTGATCGTGGCATTTAGCGAGCGGCATATGGAGCACTGCATCAGTTTACTCAGGTGGGCGGGTTGGCTGGGTTAATCGCAATTTCCAATCTGCTACAACTTCTTAATTCTGGTCATAAAATGTCGCCATTTTTTCCAGCGGCATTCCAAAAATCGGCGTTCTTCTGCAAGCGCCATTCCAGGAGTTCCTCCGGCAACAGAAACTCAAACTGCACCGAAAACCCGGCGACCATGTGCCGGTGGTTGGTTTCTTTTGTTTCCTTTTTTCTATGTTTGATTCACGGTTTTTTTGTTGTTTTTCTGTGTCTCCTTCATGGCCTGAGTGGTAGCGCATTATACACCTGTCCGTCCGCTGGCGGGATCGAGCCCCGCCGGGTGTTTTTTTTCAAATTTAGTGACAAAAGGGACCTCGATGGGCGCCCATGTGGCGGCATTCTTTGCGCGGTTTTCTGGATGCCTGAAGGTCACGTTTATGCTGACGTACGTCAAAGGCACGCGTCTCCACCGACAGTAGTCTGATAACACGAGACGTAACGTGCCGTGCCGTACATGAATGCGTCTGTATGGACAGTTGTATACAATTACTATTGGCGTAAAGGCCCGTTCATACTGACGTATGCGTTTACGGCACGTCACTTCACGTTTGTGTTTACTTTTAGCATACCACCGTTCATGCAGGCGGACATAATGCAGGTACGACACGTCCGGTCTCGCGTTATTGCATACTCCCTTTCATGGATACGTGCCTTTGACGTACGTCAGCATACGTCAGTATGAACATACCTTAGCATGACGTGCCGTGCCGTATACGCAAGCGTCAGTATCAGCGGTCCTTAAAAAGGGTTACCCAAATTCGTGCTTCGTTCAGCGGCAATCAAAATTCTTTTTTTTTTCTTCTCACTCAGGCGTCCTCTTGGCTGCAAGAGCTGTTCGGCTACCTGGTCTTAGCGATGGTCGTGTATTTCGTCTTATCGATCGTAAACTCGTTCGCGCAGAACTACCACAAACGTCTGTGGAAGCGACATGCCGACGAACAACAGACGAAATTCAGATGATACGAAAGTTGATTCTGGAGATTACTGAAATTTGTGCTCACGAAGTCCTGGCTGGAAGACGGAAGTCCGTGTCTGTTTTCTTTTGGCATGTGTTGTTTCTTTGATTGTGATGTTGTGATGTCGCACACGCACACGAACAAACACACTGGCGCGCGCTCGCTAAGTGTATGTCTTGTGCCTGTGTGTTTGTGATATTGTTTGTGTGCTTGTGTGGTTCTGTTGCAACAAGCACATGACTCTGGAAAATAAGGCGGACTCTAGACTATTGGAGCTCAATATTCAATGACACGGATTACGGTACGTCAACCGTGCTGGGTAGGTGTTGACGCGATCTTTTGTCAATTTTAAACTCACAAAGGTTGACGGTGACGTTGACAAAGCTTAGACGCTGAAGATTGTGCTCCCTCCCCATTGTCAATTCCTGATTGTTATGGCTGAATGGAAAAAGGATTCCTTTTCCTGGCAAATATTCTGTATTTTCAGAACACATTTCTCTCAATGTGTGTCATATGCATATGAACTTTGGCTTTCGATTGGGTTTTGTTGTGTATCGTTTCTGGCACAGCTCTCTTGCCTTTTGGTAATTTTGATGAATGTTCAGTCATTTTTGGTTTCATGGGAAACAAGATTCGAGTTTTTTTTAAAATTACAGTTTGAGACTGACCTGCTGTTATCGATGCGATGCGCTGGTTGGTCGGAGCATTTCAGTAAAAAGAAATTCAGCCAATCAGCCTGTTGCATGCCTTTTTATATGCTTTACTGTTGGTGGTTCTGTGTCTTGTTGTCTTTCGTGTGGCGGTAAAAATGAGAGATCTTGTGAATTTTTGTACTTGACAACTTTGCGTGAACAATTGTTACAACGCAGTTTTGTATTGTTCCAGAAACAATCGCAATCTGTAAAATTATCACGTTACAAAATAACACATATCAAACAACGCTGTGGGTTTCGTATTGGCGATGTTCTGCATTCGTGTTTTTTTCGCTGTTCTGCGCAAAACTAATAGTCATTCATGTTGGCATTTTACCGAGTTTTTTCTTTTCCCTCTCTACTGAACTGCGCTGTTAATTGTAGAAATTTATTATTTATTTTTGCTATGTGCAAGCATTTTTTGTCATTTACATAAATAGGGTAAAGGGACGGGGTAACATTTTTATATAGAGTTTCAAAAGTTTTCTCTCTGAAACATGGAAGTTTGGCGTTTACCACACCCTAGATGTCTTTATTCATGTCCTCGCTTATTTATCAGGATTTTTTCATGGTGAGAAAAATGGCTAAAGTTGTAGCTTGAACTGTCAAAGCAAAGACACTTCTTTACTGCAAGTTTTTTTTGATTTGTGTTTCATTTGCATCAATAATAATCGTGGGTTTTTCTTTTTTTTATTTTTATACTCGGTGTCGTTGATAAATGTTGGTTGTTAGCTCTTGCATTACAACGTGCAAGCACTGTTTCTTGCGGTTTCGCCTGGTAAGCGTATACCGCGGGCCCCCAGGCTCGTCAGTACGACAAGGCCCGGGCTGCACAGCCCAATCAAACATGATGACCAGCACAGACGGATGTTATGTCTGGCTGAAACATCAGCGAAACAGTGCGTACACACAAAACAAACCAGACGCGGGACAGAGTTGTCCACAGCAGTACTGGTGCTTGTGTGCTGTTGTATTACAACGTGCAAGCACTGTTTCTTGCGGTTTCGCCAAATATATTTCTAAATTGGATTAAACGTGTTTTGGTGTTCAACAGTATCCAATCAGTGATTGATCACATATTTGTTTCCGTTTCTTTCAGCTAAGCAACGTTTTTTCTGTCACCACGGCACATCAAAATGAACTGTTACTTTTGTTCCGATCTGCTGGTTTGTTCTATAGTTCCTTTTGTCGTTGTCTTCACTCCAAATGTGCTTTTTGTGTGTGAGTGTTTTTTGTGTATTGTCCACGTTGGCTTGCCTTTGTCTGTGATGGTTTTTTTGGTGTTCTTTTTTGGTATTTTTAAGTTGTTTTTTTTCTCGGAAATGTTGGAACTTGCGTTGTGGGGTTCTCTTGGGAATTGGCTGCAGTCAAACACACTTTCACAACGTGAAACGCAAACCATCTGATTGGCTGCATTTGAATTGAACGCTCTGATTGGTGATTGGATTATAAGTTTGACGCAACCAATCAGACTACCATGGAATTATTTGAACCCTTTGTGAATTGCGTTTGACCGCATTTTTGGCGTTTTTAATCCGAACTGTTTTTCATGGTTCCACTTCACTGCTCATTTCTATCAAAGTCGGTTTCACACAATTTCGCTGATTGGCTGAAAATTTGAATTTCAATCAATCAGTGAACCATTCACAATGCATTGTTTGCATCGCTAATTTTATCATTTCATTTCTATTCGTATTGTCGGTTTTAATCTGATCATTTTCAGTTATATTTTTTATGGGAAATGAAAGATGAAAGTAAAAACGGACTTTTTTTAAATCTGTGGCTGCGCGCACAGATAAATTGAAACTTGGGAGTCACTTTGTTCTAATTGTTAGCATTTTTGAATTGCCGCATCCAGCATGAATCTTGTTTCCAGAAACCTTTCCAGGTCTTGAAACGTAATGAGTCGCAGAACCAAAAGAAACGATAATTCCAGTTTGCTTCTGCAGCAGAGAAGTTCAGTCAGGAATCCACAGCTCTAAACGCAAGTCCAAGATGTTCAAAAAATTGGATAACACACCTTCGATTACACATTTGAAAGCACGATACTGACTGGCTACAGATCAAAACTTTCACATCCAATAAGAGTGCTTTGTGTGCTGAAATTGCATGTGTTTCAGCACTGAAATAAAATTCAGCTTCAAATGAATGAGTGATTTGTGACGGCGGCGAAGGGTTTTTTTGTTCTGGGGCGCGAGAATTTGTTTATTTCGAATGACAATATGTCTTTTAAGCTTCGTATAAAACGCTTTGGGAACTAATTAGAGCGATATATAAAATCGTGGGAGCAATGAAAGCATGGAGAAAGCCTTGTGGGTAGGCATGCGATGGTGACCCGTGTGTGTCAAGAAGAGCTTTGCAATGTTGTTTGTTTCGTTACATTATTGGTCTGTGCTAAACTGCGTCTGTTAATTCTGTGATAACGAAAAATCGGTTTTTTGTTGTTCATGTCACTGAAGACGTGAATATTCTTTTGGTGTGTGCAAAAAGAAGTTTAGCAGAATATTTTAAATTTCGAACTTACGAACAAAAACGAATCAGGACTAGTGTGGTCAGAATTTCATTGACACTACTGCAGAAAAGACAGACCACACAGAGCGTGTTGTTGATTTTTTTTGTATCATGACAAGCCCGGAAAACCACTTGAAAGGTACGCTTGTTTGTTTTAAGAACTTGTCACTTTTTTGCAGAACACAAAAGCTTGCGAAACTTCGAATTGAAGAAAAAAACAAATGTATTGAGTTTGGGTTTGAAATATGTCTGAAGCATCCGTTTTGTGGCTAAATGTGTTCTCTTGTAACTGCGGCTCTTTCTTCTTTCGCGAGCTCTCTATTCTGCGAAAAAGCGACAAACTACCATACTTGTGTTCTGGCCTGCCACAGCCAGCGGAGCGGCCGTCCCACACAGAACCAGAAAAAAGTTTACATTTGATATGACCACCATCAAAATGGTGGAACAATTGGCAGAGTGGTCCGAGTCCCCTAAATAGGACCGAGTCACTTAAGCGGCATTCATGAAGCGGTATTTAGTGGCTACAAAACAGCCACGCGGTCACTACTGCTTCATGAATGCACCTTCAGGCAATTTTGAATGGCCACACAATGAAAGGGTGCATTCATGAAGCAGTATTTAGTGACCGCGTAGATTATGTTTTAACGCAGCTATATGCGTCACTAAATCCTGTTTCATGAATGCCGCTTAAGTTTTCTTATTACGTCTGCACACGCGCAATGAGTCGCAGAAGCTAAAATCAAAAGCGATAATAGACATCCGCGAGGCGTTCGATCTGTTCGACAAGGACGGCGACGGCACGATCTCGACGAAGGAGCTGGGCACCGTGATGCGATCGCTCGGGCAGAATCCGACCGAACAGGAGCTGCAGAAGATGATCAATCAGGCTGATGCAGACTGTGCGTTGAGGGGAGACTGGAACATCTTCCATTCCATTTTATTTCGCGAAAAATCAGGAAACTCCGATTAAACTGTATGAACAGCATGGAGAACCAAAATCTGCAGTCGTAACAAGACATGTGAAGTTTAGAATTATTGGTGAATGCAAAAATTTGAAAAAGGTCCCACCTCACACCTGTTCTTATTTTAAAACTATCGGTAAATTGGTTGAAAAGACGTTTTCTTTTCAGCAAACGGTGTCATCGACTTTCCGGAGTTTGTCTATTTGATGACGCAAAAGATGGGACACATTGACTCGGACGAGGGTATCCGGGAGGCGTTCAGGGTAAGGCGTGTGAGATCTTCACTTTTTTATTTGAATCGGCCATTCCATTGCTAAACGTGTTCCGAAGTTCAAAAGAAATTCCATGCCATGTTTTCTCGGCGAAATCTGTGTTTTTCTCTGCTATCCATTAACTCATTTTCGCAACATGAAAAACTTGAGTTTCGAAAAGTTTTCCACATTCTAACACAACAAAAATGTCTGAAAGTATTCCAGGAATGTTTCACTGATCTCGGTTTACCAACAACGCAAGCGACTCTAATACTGCACTCTCAAAATCAATGACTACAGATCTGCTCAGATGTTCTGTTTCAGTGGGCATTTTCTTTTCACCTATCAGCAACAGCAACCCCACAATTGAGTAAAAAGTGAATGAGGAAGGAAGAAGATGAGCCAGACCAGAACACCAGAACGACTCGAATTGACTGGAATGTAACAGCAAACAAAATAGCAAGCATTATTGCTTGATTTACATTTCGTTCAGGTGTTCGACAAAGATGGCAACGGATTGATCTCGTTGGAGGAGTTGCGAAATGTGCTGATGAATTTGGACGAGCCAATCACGGAGACGGAAATCGATGCGATCCTGAAGGACGCCGACAAAGATGGAGACGGTCAAGTGAAGTATAGTGGTGCGTTTCTAAAATTATAGGGAATCCGCTGATTGGCTGGTGATCACGTGCACGCATGCTTTCTGTACAGGTGCAGGATAGACTCCGCCCCCCACAGCAGCGCGTTCTTCATCCGTTCTTCTTGCTGAATTCAGCGCGTTTCGCATGATCTCTATTCTGCGCAGAAAGTGACAGGTTTAAGCAAATATAACCACATACCGCAAATCATGACCGCAAATCATGACGGCATTTGACCCCGAACGATAAAGAAAACGTTTTTTTTCAGAATTCGTCGCCATCATCACGCATCATGTTTAGAAAATCACGCATCGTGACATACCGTGTTGATTTTCAAGATATATATTTTTAGAGTTTTGTGTTCTTTTTCATGTATTTGTATATTTTGATTCAGCGACCAATGCAGATGATGTATACGATTTATAAAAGTCATGTAGTCTGCAGTGAAGACCGCACATTTGCAACAGCGTTTCAGCACGCGTTCATAGCCGAACAGCATGTTTCTTCACCCCTGTCATCATTTCTAGCAGATTACAGAGTTCGCCAAGGAAGAAAGAACAGAATCGGCTAGCAAAGAAGACGTATTTGGCGAAAAATGGGATTTGGTTAATTTCAGCCAATCCCGATGTATTTCGTTCTTCAAGTTTGAATCCTTGAAAAAAGTGGCATGTGCAAACGAACGTATTTCACATTGCTGTTTCGTGAACTACAAAATACACCCGCAATTTAGTCGTTTGTAAAAAAAACTGTACGTACGTCATATACGACGCTGCATTGAAAAAAAATTGAAAATTTTAATTTCAACTATGAAAAATTGTGTAATTGTGACACACTGAATTTAGAGAAACCATAACGCCCAATATATATTGTTGGTAGAAAAAATCGTGAGCGTGTATAATTTTCGTGTGGATATCCGGTGTAATATACGGTATATGCGCGGTTTTACAAAAACGATTTCTCAATAAAGTAAATCTGTCAGTTCAATCGGAAATTGCTCGCATTATAAAATTCTTGGGGGCATGAGAATTATAGTTTCGTGTTCAAGCATAATCGTCGGCGCCCCCATATTCAGAAACAAAAGTGCTGTGCTCCTACTCCAGATACTGTTCCAACCGGTAGTTTTTATGAAACTCAAAGAAAAAGCGACCATTGTGACATGGAAAGTACGATAGTTCAGGGTGGGTGGCAATACAATTGCGTACTTTGACAAATTTTTGAACTTTTTTTAATTGCATGCATGAACAGCGGTCTTTGTGTCTCTTTTAGCGTCCTGATCATTTGCGTTCGGCGATTTGCCATGTGAATCGAGTTTATTTTTCAATCAATACCAAATCCAAACATGTCTGAATTTTTTTCTTTGCAAGAGTTTCATTAGTTTCCATTTCTGTCTGGACAGGAACAAAACCCTCCAACAAAGCGTGGTCTCTCTGCACTCTGCAAATGAAACCCCAACTGGCACTAACTAATCAATAACTGCATTAGTGCGCGATTTATTGTTCAAAACCGGCATAAAATATTGCGCCACACAACACGCATTTACATGCCAAGCTGGGAACAGCGAGGCGTACATACAGTACGTACACATATGGTAGGATGCGCGCTTCGTAGAAGTCTTGAACAACTGAAATAAAACCTGAAATGTAAATAAATATTTCATGTCACTGACTGAATTAGCATCAGCCATGTATTGGTGACAGTAACGTCCCGGGTAACAGTGCACTTTCTGTATGAAGGCGACAAGGATGATAACGCACATAAACACAAACACACTGGTTGTTTTTAAAAAATTTTCGTGTGGTGTTTTCTGAATTTTTCAGATTCGCTGCTTTTGAACCCGATCAAGCTTTTCCAAGGCGTGTGACTTTCGTGTGTGCATACAGTACAGTATGACTGGTTGAACATAGAACAATGGAACTGATAATTTATTTTGATTAGAAAACAGAACGGGTTTTCACAAACCAAAAATGTCAAAACGAGCGCAGGTGAGTCATTTTTCTTTGGGAAATCCTGTTACCACTTTGCTAACATCATTTGTTTTCAAAATGATCAGTTTCTTTGCAGCAAACACACTTGAGAAGAAGGTGTCCCAACAAGTGTCCGCTGTCCTGTCCGCCTGTGTCTCTAACCAATGTCCGTGTTTCGGAAATAAAATTGCCAAAACGCCAATTATGGCGATGTCCAGGAGTCCTTTTTTATTTCCAGGACGTCATGCATGATAGGGCACCAGGTGGATAGCACACCGGAATCCGGACACCTTTTTTTATTTTTAATTATTCGCGTGCCGGTTCTAGAAACCATAAGGTACCAAACCTGTTCGGATTCCTTCTGCAGCGTGAGATTCTCTCCATTCATCGAATGTTTCAGGACCACGAGGCGCTCATACAGAGCATGATGAACGATCCGCAAATGAAAGGTGCGAAAATTGTGATTACCAAAAGTGGACGTACATGAAGTTCTGGTCATCAAGACAGTAATGTGATGCAATTTCCGAAACCAGCTCACTCACATGACATGAACGCTGTTGTATCTGATATCCATGTCACATGTTTGCCATGTTTTGTTGTATGTAATGTTGTCTTTAGTCTAGAACGTTACCACAAACGCTGCGTTTTTTTTTTGTTGCAGAACTGAAAGCGGCGTTTTCCGTGTTTGATAAGGACGGCGATGGGACGATTTCATCGACCGAATTAGGCACCGTCATGAGATCGCTGGGCGAAAATCCGACCGAATCCGAATTACAGAGCATGGTGAACGAAGCGGATGCTGACGGTCGGTGGTGGGAAAGGTGGTGCAAAGGGGATGGAAAGCGTGGGAATGGAGGAAAAAGGTGGAAAGGAAAGCGTGAGAAAGCCTAAGGCATAAACCTAAGCCTAAGCCTAAGCCTAAGCCTAAGCATACAATGTAAGCCTAAGCCTTAAGCGCCTAAGCCTAAGCCTGAGCCTAAGCATAAGTCTAAGCCTAAACCTAAGACTAAGCCTAAGCCTAAGCCTAAGCCTAAGCATACAATGTAAGCCTAAGCCTTAAGCGCCTAAGCCTAAGCCTGAGCCTAAGCATAAGTCTAAGCCTAAACCTAAGACTAAGCCTAAGCCTAAGCCTAAGCCTAAGCCTGAGCCTGAGCTTAAGCCTAACCCTGAGCCTAAACCTCAGCCTAAATTTTTCCAGCGCGTCACGTCACGTCACGTCACGTCACGTCACGTCACGTCACGTCTCATTAATGGAGCAGAAAATAACAATCCAACTTAGCTTAGGCTTAGAAAAGTTTGGAACGTTGGAAAAGTGGGAATCGGATCATAAGAGAGTGGAAATCGTGACAAATCATAAGAAGAGAGATGAAAAGTGTTGGAAAGTTTGAAGGTACAGGAAAACGTTGGAAAGATTTAATCGTGGTAAAAAGGCAGGTACATGGAACAAATGAAATTGTGAAAAAAAAAGATTTCGTGGGTAAGTTTGGATCGAGATGAGTTTCTAACGTGGGAAATACTTTTTTGATGTTTCAGCGTCGAACATTTGAGAACGACAAGTATTGAATAATCTAAAATCGCACGATGTCATCTCAAAATGTTCAAAACTGCTTTTTTCAGGCAACGGCGTGATTGACTTTGTCGAGTTTATATCGCTCATGCAACGGCAGGCCAGCAAACAAGACTCGGACGAGGGAATCCGGGAAGCATTCAGAGTCAGCAGAAGTCATTGTGGCATTTTTTACAAAAATTTGAGATTGGAGCCAGTTTGAATGAGCGTTCTTGATTCTGAATCTGCTTTGGAAGGAAATATGCAGATCTAGATGCAGGATTCATCAGAAAAAAATTGAAACCCAAAAAATGAATCATAATAAAAGTGTATGCCAAAAAATACTGCTAAAATTCTATCAGCATCTAATCAGCAAATGTGCACACAGGTTTTTGACAAAGACGGCGATGGTGTCATCAACATGGAGGAGATCAAGCACGTGATGCGTAACATCGGCGAGAAATTGTCGGAGGATGAAATTGCGAACATTTTGAAGGACGGCGACACGGATGGTGATGGCCTGATTGAGTATCACGGTTAGTTTCAACATATTCAGCAGAACCCAATGGAAACAGATTGTTGTTGTTGTTGTTCCGGGGACCACGTTGTTCCGAGCATTATGGTAACGTACCCGTTCGGTGGTCAGGTGAAACAAAGTGCGCACACAGTGCGGAGAGCTGCAGAAATGTGCATCGCATGTGGCAGCAAAGTACACCGCGTTTCACCACACTGTCCCACAAACCATATTGTTGGAAGAAACGTACTGTTGACACGGTAGCGCAGCAAAGACCTTCACCTTCACTTTCACTCCAAGAAAATTAAAAAACGTTCTTTTTGCATAGAATTCGTGAAAATGATCACCTACACGGCGCCCGGTGATTTGGCAGCGCAACGGGTAGCGGATGCTACTGAAGCTGATGACACCGACGCGGAATACGTGCTCGCTCCAGAGCAGCTGTGATTTGTTTTTGATGTTTTTGTTTTGAAATATTTCAAACTCGGACCACCGTGAAACAGTTCCGCTTTCACACTGCACACGCCGAGGCCCCGTATCGGGATGTACAGTGGCGGCCAAAAGTGTTGGAACGCTGTGCGCGTGTGTTGCATCAGCCGTACAAACGCTATAAAAGAATCCCATGCTAATTTTTTTTGCTTTTTAGACCACTGAGTGTATTTAGTACACTATTCGCAGGTTTTTTTTTCACTGAAGCACACATTTATCTGACAAATACCGAACATTACAACACGCCTCCATTGCATATGACTGGTAGTAAAACTGATTCAAAATCATTGGCAAGACAACTATTCTATGAAGTATTAGCGTTTGTTTGTGTTTGAATTATCTAACAGACGTGTATTGCGTTCATGGTTCGGGTTCCAGTCGGGGAAACAGTTTTACTGCCAAATGGAGGTGTGTTGTAATGTTCGGTATTTGTCCAATCAATAAATGTATGCTTCAGCAAAAAAACCTGCGGATAGTTATTATTAGTGTATTAGATACACTCAGTAATCACAAAAACAAAAAAAAATTAGCATGGAATTCTTATAATAGCGTTTGTGAGCCTGATGATACACACGCGCACAAACGCGCGCAGCGTTCCAACACTTTTGGCCGCCACTGTACTTTACCTTACGTGATTTTTGCAGACTGCTGTACATTTTTTGTGGATTTTGGAACTTCATACAGTGGCATTTGTATATATGATGCGTTTTTTATTTGGTTCGTCTAACTGGACAGAAAATAGAAACCGCGATTTGGTCGACACTGATCAATAAGTACTGCAATTTAATATTCTGCAAAATACCAATAATATGAGCACACATGGCAATAAATGCCCAGAGCGCAGGCATTACGTAAACAGTACAGTATTATTGTGGTTACTTGCGACATTGGTCCCTTGTTTAACCATATTTCGGTCTTGACACGAATTCAGCGCAAACTGGTTGCTTGACCAAATAACAGACTTTGGTTTTGTTACCCGTTTAGTATCCAGGGTCGAACGAAAGAACCTCATCTTACAATTACGGAATTTTTTGAAGTTTGTAACTTTGCGATAAACTCGGTTTCATAGATGAATGCATAATACAGTACAGTTGGTTGGCTCAGTCAGTCCTTTCAACAGGTATGGAAAGGGATGAGCCTTTTAT
>JASANC010002794.1:0-16730 GCA_030248135.1 Theristus sp. LFF4_11 | reverse complement strand
AGTTCTCCAAACCATTTGCAGTCGCAATTCCTGCACAGCGATTACCAGTCGAATCACGCAGCCGCTGGCGCCGATGAAGCGCTCATTCATAACCGTATCGCCAACGACTTTCGCAGCTACGCGCCGCGCAGCGGACAAACGAGCGTCAGCAGAAAGTGGGGCGCAAGCGGATGCACCCGAATGACACGATGAGACATCGTTATCAATGTGTCTGAGCGACCCCGGCAGACGACCGGCAGACGTTCACAATGGCAACTGCGTCCATTGGGCGGTCGGCGACTAAAGCGCGAATGCGTCAACGGGCACAATGCGGACGGACGCATGCGACGGTCAACCAGCAGCAGGCAATCCTGGCGCACCGCGAAAGCCTCCGAAGTTGCGCTTGCAGTGAAAAACTCGCGTTGACCCCGACCCGTCCGCAGTATTGACAATCCATATCAATGTCGATGGTGACTCCTAGTTGCTTTAAATTTCACAGATTATCACTTTCAATTGTGTTTATCAGATTTGATAAAAGTTTTGGAAATCAGGGTTGTTGATAGCCAAATAATACTCACAGATCTGTCAACAGAACAACTAATTTATTTAAAAATTTGCTCTGCAGGTCTTTAAAAGTTCACAGAATTGTTTGAGAGCAGTGAAATGACCAATCTGATAAAATGCAACATTGATTCAGCTTGTTTGTCAGGAAACAGCGATTCAATCAAGCATGAAAAATAGAAGCATCCGTCGAATCAGAAATTGTTGTTTTCTTTTCCGCCCTTCACAGGAGCAGGCAGCATTAGATCGGGCACAGCAACGAACTGACCGCATGCAACGATGCACTTGCACAGTCCGTTTTTGCTGCGGTGAAAGCTGCAAACGTTTGTGTTGCTGAATACTCGCATTAAAGAGCAAAAAAACGGTCAACAATTTCAAAAGCAACTCATATGTCACACACTCGCAAAAGTGCAAAGTTTCAGCCGTCCCAGTCGAACACCGACCAAAAATACGGAATCGCGGAAGTCCGAGTCACGATCGCCTCAAGGTCGTCGGTGCTGTCTTGCAGCCATTTTTTTTGGCGCCCAACAGATGGCGCAGCGGCGCGTCGATGGTGAATGCGTGCGCCACCACGATCACCGGCTTGCGCTCGTAATCACCGTCAAACGCTTCTGCATCGTGTGCGCTGGAAGCAACCAGGACAGTGTTTTGCGCTGACTGGAGCAAACTCGCATTTCAGAAAACTTGGTTATTTTGGCAAAAGCTGCAAGATCCGTTCGGTGGCCGCCGTCCGAGTCTCGCGTGATTGTCCGTGCCCTTCGACTGATTCAATTCGTACTGTTCGCAGACAGAAGCGACACGGCCGGTAGCGCAATGTGATTCCGAACTCGTCCAAATGCACCCTCTGCATGGTAGTCGTTGAAATTGTGGCTCACTGGCAGGACGACATGTTCCAGGATCGGATATGCTCGGGGCGGTTGGCAACTGAAACGTTGGGATAGCTTATATTATTGACGTGGTGCGAAATTGTAAAACCTAAGCAACAACAAGCGTCGATCATGAAGTTCATTTTCTGTTGCTCAATTTTAGATTTACCAGTCGAACTCACTAAAATGTGGAATCAGCTGATTGGTCGACCAGGCGTAGGCTGCTCACACTCCGCATCTCGTTCTTTATTCGTGGATTTGGATTTTATTGAAACGTGTTTTGTAATTTCCAACACCCTTTTTATGCTAAAAATAAACTCAAAGGTTAGAGCCCGCGAAATTCAGAAAATTTTTATTCCACATTTACTTGCCTGAAAAAACATTGCGACAGAAGTCAAAATTCAGCGAAAATTCTTGCAGCTTTTTTGGTCTTTGATTTTGGAAGCACAAAAGTCCAAGAACATGCTGGGGGCAGACCCGTCGAGCCAGCCTTTCTCCTTACTCCATCCAGTAAAACAACTGCACCCAGCTGAAGTGGGTTTTATTCCCAGTTGACCGACCGCAATTTTTAAAATGAGTTCCAAGTTTCAAATACACGACGACGACTTTGCTTTCATCCTTCATTTTGACCGTTTTTAAGTTATTTTTTGTGAACTGCCGTGTCATTTCATTTGGTGCACGCAGCAAACCAAGCACAGCGCACTCTTTTCAGGTTTTTATCTTTCAGTTCACGTGCAAAAATTAAGCGACGACGTCGTCGTCGTTGTCAAACAACAAAAAAATGAAATTTCAGGTTGAGCTGTGGAATAAAATTTTCTAAATTTCACTTGAGCTCTAACCTTTGAGTTTATTTTTTCGCATAAAGGGTGCTGGAAATTCATAAAAACACGTTTCAATAAAATCCAAATCTGAAAAAAGAAGGGTGCGGAGTGTGAGCAACCTCGCTCGTTGATAATCAGCTGATTCCACATTTTAGTGAGTTCGACTGTAACATTGTTGCAATTTTTCTTGCTCACCTTGCTGTACCAATTGAGCCACCTAACAGTCCTGTTCGATTGCGACAGTCTCATTCTGTGTCACGTTCATGCCAGCGAGGGTTGCTGCTGCAGGTTTGTACGCAGCGCAGCGCCCGGGTGATGCGTACACCTTGCAGCTGTTTAGCCCAAAACATCTCGGCACCTCACCAATCCTACGACCCACAGCTTCAAACAAATTTCATGAAAACATTCGAAAAAACAACACTGTCATAGTCTGTAACAGCTGCAAATGTCGACACACAATCCGCAAAACCTTTACCAGCCTGAAGTTGAACAATTTCAGTGATCGGTGAGTCGTTCCAATAGTCGTGGTGACACCGTCGCGATGGGACAACGCGAGTGGCATGTTCAAGTCAGTTGGCAGGTATTCGCCACTTTTGGAGACGTTCAACGACAGCCACTCAGGCATCGTTCGATCTAGCCGTTCGGCCGTGCGCACCAGCACCACCATTGTCTTCTGGTATCACTTGATTGTGAATCGAGGCCGAAATGAAAATCTTCGTCAAAGTTGAAACGAGGGTTACAACATGTTCACAACTTCGACCAATGCAAACAAGGCGAATCAAATCAGACCTTTTCGAGAATGCCGCGCAGCCCAGTTGGTCGGCCGTTGAACACCTGGTGGCCTCAGTGGCCGACTGCGTTGACGAGCGGATCATGCTGCTGCTGATGGTGGCGCTGCTGCTGGTGCCCAGGCTGCTGCTGCAGTCTACGCTACAGCTGCTGCTGTTCACTCGCGACTGTTTTGAACGGGTGCTGTTCTGGATTGCCGTGGATGATGACGATAGCTGGACACTCTTTCTGAGAGGACATTTTGCGGCAACACAGAGTTTTGGGTTGTATTGAGGAAGCTGAAAACTCAAAAAGCAAAGTTGAAAACGTAAAAGAGACTGATTAACAGCCCTGAAATTCATGCATTTTAAGGGTGTGGTGAGCGATTATTGCCAAAATCTGCATCAGAATCACAAGTATTTTTTTAAAAATGGTGATTTGGGGATCGCACAGCCTTGGCCATTGGAGTCGAGTCGGAGGGTTGCTGCGAGACAGGGTGCCCGCGAGACGAGACGAGACACGAGACAGGGGTCTCGAGACGAGACGAGACAGCCAAAAATCGCTCGAGACGAGACAAATGACGAGACGAGACACGTCTCGCGGCAACCCTAGACTGCCCAGTCGTGAAAGTGGTAGAGGTACCAACGGGGGGGGGGGTCCTTAGGTTCTTTCAAATAAAGGTTGCGAAGCGTTAGGTTACCTTCTTGTAGACATGTAGAGACTTGGAAAGCCTACCTGTCCTAAGGTTACATAAAGAAACCTTTAAAAATCAACTTCTGAACCTCTCCTCCACACGTGACTACAGCTATTAGTAGCACGTTTGAAAATGACAAATAAACCGTGGAAATGTATTTTTTGTTGCATTGCGTATTGGGTCTTGTTTCATTCAATCAGAGTCCAGTTCTGTACGATTTTGAACAGAAATAATGATTTTGTTTGTTTGCGGATTTTGTTTTGTTTTGTTTGTTTGCGGCGAATTTTGTTTGCGGTTATTTTCTGCGGCTAATTTTGGTCTGCGGCGAGATTAGGATACGGCATATTTTTGCCCTGCGGCGAATTTTGTGCAATCCCTCCCTAATCCTTCTTTGTAATTGTAAGTTTTGTCCCGTTTTAACTTTTTTGGAATTGGACGTTTTTTCAGATAAAAAAGGAGCACTCGCTCGCAACATTGCTGACGCTGACGGCTGACTCATGCAAGTAGAGGTCACCATCACGACCACGGTGCAACGTTTCATGTCGTTTGTTGGCTCTAAAATATCAAAACGTGCAATGGTTTGCTTCATACAAGTCGCTCCAAAATTTCTGTTTGAGAGCAATCAAACACGTCATTCATTTCCTTCTAAAAAGTTCGAATAAATAAGCATGGACAACAATTCAAAAAAGTCTTCAATTTCAGCATCGCGGGGGCCGAAAAAGCGCTCGAGGTCACACTGGGACTGGGAGCGGCAATGCACAGGGTCAGAGCCGGGGTGGTGGTGGTGGTGGCGGCAGAGGCAGACAGAAGCATCCGCCGCATCTGCGAGGCGCTGCAATTGGACTCTGGTATGCCCAGCAGAGCAAACAAGTCAACAAACGACTCGATTATGAACAGGTGTTGCGTTTTCGGAGCATTGATCAGCCCGCTGTTGGTTTTTTATTTTTCAGTTGTTTACTGCATGTATCCCCGTTTAAGGACGAGAGAGATCGCCGCAGTCTGCCGATTCCAGCAAACCGAATGTGTTAAGACCAAATTCCGGTGGTCGTTAGGGGGGGGGGGGGGGAGTGGCAGCGCAGGTAGACGGCTAGGCAAGGTGCCGTGTAGTTGGTGGGTCGGGTGACCCATGCCCTCGCCACGACAGTTGCACGTTGTGTGGACGAGTTCAGTGGGCGATGCGATGTATGTTGTCAGCTAAATGCATTCCAGAAACCTCTCGTATCGCTCTCCAAAGATGAAATGAGCGCCTTGAAATCGTCGTTGTCGGCCGCTGAAAAGTGCCTGTTGCGAGACGCTCCATTTGAGCGTGCGCAGTGCAATGACGAGCCAGCTGAATGCTACTTTGAACCGGTTGAGCTGCTTGACGACGATAACGACGCTGCAATCTCAACCAAAAATGGATCAACCAGCTCATCGTCTTCGTTCTGTGAGCTCCAAAAAATCCATGGTCTTTGCACGAGTTTGACTGAAGCCAACGGTTTTGAACGAGTTTCATGGGGGCAACATATTGCAGCTTTTTACTCACGAAATCGAGTACAGCTGAGCGACGCGTCTCGCGCGCAGTTGAACCGTGACATTCAGCGATTGACGGACGAGTCGCGCGAGACGGACTTGTACCGGCGACTGTTGGAGCAGCGTCGACAGCTGCCCGTGTACGAGCAGTCGCAGCAGATCGTGACTGCCGTACGGAACAAGCAGGTTCGGCGTGGTTGGCCGGAGTTTCGTTGCGTTTTATGCCGTTTTCATTTCACTGTTGGCTCACCATAGGGATGGCACGGAAAAGGAACCGGTTTTTTTCATGAAGAGAAACCGGTTAATTGTGTGTTTGGCAAAATCCAGAGCAATATTCTGAAGCTGGAAAAAACCATTTTCGAGATAAAAGTCCGGTTTTAAAATAGTTTTAAAACCGTGAAAAGAAACCGGTTTCTTTTCACAAAATCTAAAAAACCGTTTTTTTTTCATCCAAAGATATATGACCACCAATCATTGCAGGTGACCATTATTTGCGGCGCGACCGGCTCCGGCAAGTCGACGCAGGTGCCGCAGCTGATCCTGGACGACGCGATCGAGAACGGCAGAGCCACGGAGACGTTCATCGTGTGCACGCAGCCGAGGCGCATCAGTGCGACGTCGTTGGCGCAGCGTGTCGCGCAGGAACGCGGCGAAACCGCACAGACGGCCGATGCGAGTGTCGGCTATCAGGTCGGTTGGCAATGCGATGCGACGTGAGATGCTGCGACGGGCGACACCAGTTCCGTTTGCTCGAACACGCCTTTTTGTAGTGCACAGACGGCAGGACTTTCGCTTGGTGATCCGTTCACTCTTGTTTTGCACGTAAATCTGCATTCTGAAATTACGTAAAACTGAAATTCCGAGTGGCTGTGCAGAACGCACGCGCATGTTAGAGCATATAGCGTCGTTTCAGTTTGACACGTTCGAATAACTGTGTTGTGTGACTTTCATCATATAAGGTTCATTTTTTGTGGAGTTAAGCCGTTGGTTTTCAAGACTTATTAAATTAGTTCTGCTGCAAAACGGGATGTTCACTTTCCACTGCACAAGCACTCACTGATGCCACTGCAGGGCTGCTCTGCATTGCATTCAGATTCGCTTGTGCGCGCGCCTGCCGCGTGCGCACGGCTCGCTGTTGTTCTGCACGACCGGCATTCTGCTGCAGTGGATGGTTGGCGACCGTGCGTTGTCGCGTGTGTCGCACGTGCTGCTCGATGAGGTGCACGAGCGCGAGCTGCTCGGCGACTTCCTCCTCATTCTCATTCGTGATCTCTTGCTGCTGCGACCGCAACTGAAGGTCAGTGCTGAAGTTCTTTAAGTTCTTTGTCGTGTCGTGAGGATTCGGATTGCGGAAAGAAAACCGGTTTTATTTCCCAGCCAGCCCTACGTTTGAGCACAGCAGTTTTCTGCGCGTGACCAGCTTCGCTGACGTGGAAACTTGTTTTTCGTTCCGCACTTCTTGACACTCGTGTGTCGAAAAAAGTGAACAAGTAACGATAATAACGCGGGACGTAAGCGGATTGTAAACTGTTCATCTGTTTCAGCTTGTTGTCATGTCGGCCACATTGGACGCACGACAGTTTGCTGACTACCTTGGCGTCGCAGCAAGCGACAGCATCATCGAGATCCCGGGTCGTCTGCACCCGGTCACTGCGCATTTTCTGGAGGATGTTTTTGTGAACACTGATCTCCACTGTCGACCGGATGTGCGCGCCTCGCTTGCGGGGATACATGCAGTAAACAACTGAAAAATAAAAAAACCAACAGCGGGCTGATCAATGCTCGAAAACGCAACACCTGTTCATAATCGAGTCGTTTTTTGACTTGTTTGCTCTGCTGGGCATACCCGAGTCCAATTGCAGCGCCACGCAGATGCGGCGGATGCATATGTCTGCCTCTGCCGCCACCACCACCACCACCCCGGCTCTTGACCCTGTGCATTGCCGCTCCCAGTCCCAGTGTGACCTCGAGCGCTTTTTCGGCCCCCGCGATGCTGAAATTGAAGACTTTTTTGAATTGTTGTCCATGCTTATTTATTCGAACTTTTTAGAAGGAAATGAATGACGTGTTTGATTGCTCTCAAACAGAAATTTTGGAGCGACTTGTATGAAGCAAACCATTGCACGTTTTGATATTTTAGAGCCAACAAACGACATGAAACGTTGCACCGTGGTCGTGATGGTGACCTCTACTTGCATGAGTCAGCCGTCAGCGTCAGCAATGTTGCGAGCGAGTGCTCCTTTTTTATCTGAAAAAACGTCCAATTCCAAAAAAGTTAAAACGGGACAAAACTTACAATTACAAAGAAGGATTAGGGAGGGATTGCACAAAAATTCGCCGCAGGGCAAAAATACCAACCAACGCCGTATCCTAATCTCGCAGCAGACCAAAATAAAAATTAGCCGCAGAAAATAACCGCAAACAAAATTCGCCGCAAACAAACAAAACAAAACAAAATCCGCAAACAAACAAAATCATTATTTCTGTTCAAAATCGTACAGAACTGGACTCTGATTTAATGAAACAAGACCCAATACGCAATGCAACAAAAAATACATTTCCACGGTTTAATTGTTATTTTCAAACGTGCTACTAATAGCTGTAGTCACGTGTGGAGGAGAGGTTCAGAAGTTGATTTTTAAAGGTTTCTTTATGTAACCTTAGGAGAGGTAACCTTAGGCTTTCCAAGTCTTTACATGTCTACAAGAAGGTAACCTAACGCTTCGCAACCTTTATGTGAAAGAACGTAAGGACCCCCCCCCTCCCCCGTTGGTACCTCTACCACTTTCACGACTCGGCAGTCTAGGGTTGCCGCGAGACGTGTCTCGTCTCGTCATTTGTCTCGTCTCGAGCGATTTTTGGCTGTCTCGTCTCGTCTCGAGACCCCTGTCTCGTGTCTCGTCTCGTCTCGCGGGTACCCTGTCTCGCAGCAACCCTACGACTCGGCACCCAATGGCCAAGGCTGTGCGATCCCCAAATCATGATTTTTAAAAAAATACTTGTGATTCTGATGCAGATTTTGGCAATAATCGCTCACCACACCCTTAAAATGCATGAATTTCAGGGCTGTTAATCAGTCTCTTTTACGTTTTCAACTTTGCTTTTTGAGTTTTCAGCTTCCTCAATACAACCCAAAACTCTGTGTTGCCGCAAAATGTCCTCTCGAAAGAGTGTCCAGCTATCGTCATCATCCACGGCAATCCAGAACAGCACCCGTTCCAAACAGTCGCGAGTGAACAGCAGCAGCAGCAGCGTAGACTCCAGCAGCAGCCTGGGCACCAGCAGCAGCGCCACCATCAGCAGCAGCATGATCCGCTCGTCAACGCAGTCGGCCACTGAGGCCACCAGGTGTTCAACGGCCGACCAACTGGCGCGCGGCATTCTCGAAAAGGTCTGATTTGATTCGCCTTGTTTGCATTGGTCGAAGTTGTGAACATGTTGTCAACTCTCGTTTCAACCGTTGACAGATTTTCATTTCGGCCTCGATTCACAATCAAGTGATACCGCAGACAATGGTGGTGCTGGTGCGTACGGCCGAACGGCTCGATCGAACGATGCCTGAGTGGCTGTCGTTGAACGTCTCCAAAAGTGGCGTCTACCTGCCAACTGACTTAAACATGCCACTCGCGTTGCCGCATCGCGACGGTGGCCACCACGACTATTGGAACGACTCACCGATCACTGAAATTGGTCAACTTCAGGCTCAGGTAAGGTTTTGATTGTCGACATTTGCAGCTGTTGCGAACATGACAGTGTTGTTTTTGGAATGGTGTTTTCATGAAATTTGTTTAGACTGTGGGTCGTAGGATTGTTGAGGTGCTGAGATGTTTTGGGCTGAACAGCTGCAAAGTGTACGCATCACCCGCGCTGCGCTGCGTACAAACCGCAGCAGCAATCCTCGCTGGCATGAACGTGACACAGAATGAGACTGTCGCAATCGAACCAGGACTGTTTGAGTGGCTCAATTGGTACAGCAAGGTGAGCAAGAAAAAATTGCAACAATGCTACAGTCGAACTCACTAAAATGTGGAATCAGCTGATTGGTCGACCGAGCGGAGGCTGCTCACACTCCGCACCCTTCTTTTTTCGTGGATTTGGATTTTATTGAAACGTGTTTTTATGAATTTCCAGCACCCTTTTATGCGAAAAAATAAACTCAAAGGTTAGAGCCCGCGAAATTTAGAAAATTTTTATTCCACAGCTCAACTCAAAATGCATTTTTTTGTTGTTTGACAACGACGACGACGTCGTCGCTTAATTTTTGCACGTGAACTGAAAGATAAAAACCTGAAAAGAGTGCGCTGTGCTTGGTTTGCTGCGTGCACCAAATGAATGGACACAGCAGTTCACAAAAAATAACTTAAAAACGGTCAAAATGAAGGATGAAAGCAAAGTCGTCGTCGTGTATTTGAAACTTGGAACTCATTTTAAAAATTGCGGTCGGTCAACTGGGAATAAAACCCACTTCAGCTGGGTGCAGTTGTTTTACGGGATGGAGTAAGGAGAAAGGCTGGCTCGACGGGTCTGCCCCCCAGCATGTTCTGACTTTTGTGCTTCCAAAATCAAAGACCAAAAAAGCTGCAAGAATTCTCGCTGAATTCTGACTTCTGTCGCAATGTTTTTTCAGGCAAGTAAATGTGGAATAAAAATTTTCTGAATTTCGCGGGCTCTAACCTTTGAGTTTATTTTTAGCATAAAAAGGGTGTTGGAAATTCATAAAAAACACGTTTCAATAAAATCCAAATCCACGAATAAAGAACGATGCGGAGTGTGAGCAGCCTACGCTCGGTCGACCAATCAGCTGATTCCACATTTTAGTGAGTTCGACTGTAAATCTAAAATTGAGCAACAGATAATGAACTTCATGATCGACGTTTGTTGTTGTTTAGGTTTTTCTTGCACTCGAATCCACGTCAATATGTTATCCCAACGTTTCAGTTGCCAAACTTCATCCCGCCCGAGCAGCTATCCGATCCGAACATGTTTCACCTGCCAGTGAGCCACACTAACGACTACCATGCAGAGGTGCATTTGGACGAGCTCCGGAATCACATTGCGCTACCGGCCGTGTCGCTTCTGTCCGGCGAACAGTACGAATTGAATCAGTCGAAGGGCACGGACAATCACGAGACTCTGACGGCGGCCACCGAACGGATCTGTGAGCTTTTGCCAAAATAAATCAAGTTTTCTGAAAATGCGAGTTTTATCGAATAATGGCAAACATTCGTCCTGGCTGCTTCCAGCGCACACGATGCAGAAGTTGCTTGACGGTGATTACGAGCGCAAGCCGGTGATCGTGGTGGCGCACGCATTCACCATCGACGTGCTGCTGCGCCATCTGTTGGGCGTGCCAAAAAAATGGCTGCAAGACAGCACCGACGACCTCGAGGCGATCAGACTTGGACTCAAGTACCCGTATTGTTGGTCGGTGTTCGACTGGACGGCTGAAACTTTGCACTTTTGCGGGTTTACACGGGAGATGCTTTTCAAATTGTTGACCGTTTTTTGTTTTGTCGCGAGCATTCAGCAACACAAACGTTTCGTGTTTTACTCTGCAGCACCGTCGCACTGTGCAAGCATCGTGCCAGTGGTCAGTTCGTTGCTGTGCCCGATCTAATGCCACCGTTCGTGGGCACCGCAAACAACAACTCTCTTGATCTGACTGACGTTTCGATTGAGCGTGCTTGATTGAATCGCTGTTTCTGACAACAAATAAACGTTGCATTTTATCAGATTAGTCATTTCACTGCTCTCAAACAATTCTGTGAACTTTTAAAGACCTGCAGAGCAAATTTTTAAATAAATTAGTTGTTCTGTTGACAGATCTGTGGTATTATTTGGCTATCAACAACCCTGATTTCCAAAACTTTTATCAAATCTGATAAACACAATTGAAAGTGATAATCTGTGAAATTTAAAGCAACTGAGAGTCACCATCGACATTGATATGGATTGTCAATACTGCGGACGGGTCAAGTTCAACAGAGAGTTTTTCCTGCAAGCAACTTCGGAGGCTTTCGCGTGCCCAGGATTGCTGCTGCTGGTGACCGTCACTGCGTCCGTCCGCATTATTGCCCGTTGACGCATTCGCGCTGTCGCCGACCGCCCAATGGACGCAGTTGCCATTGTGAACGTCTGCCGGTCGTCTGCCGGGGTCGCTCGTTTGTGTGCGATGTCTCATCGTGTCATTCCGTTTGTCCGCTTGCGCCCCACTTTCTGCTAAGCGCTCGTTTGTCCGCTGCTGCGGCGCAGCCAGCTGCGAAGAGAGTCGTTGGCGATACGGATGCATGAATGAGCGCTTCATCGGCGCCAGCGGCTGCATGTTCGACTGGTAATCGCTGTACGGGAATTGCGACTGCAAATGGTTTTGGAGAACTAAAAAACTCTTTTTTCGAACGTTATTTGGTGACATGAAACAATTGCTCTGGCCAATAATGTGAATGTCTAAAATCACTCTGGTCATCATGGCTCGACTAGACCGCCAAAAATAACTGCGAAAATGTCTAGTAATACCACAATTTCAGTGCCCACCTGAACGCATCCATCTTCGGTTGGCGTCGGCACCGAGCAACAAGTGCAGACCAGGCGGAACGGACGCAGCGCCAGCTGCATCACGGGCATCAACTTCAGACAGGTCAGTATCTCGACGAACTCACGCCGGAAGTTCTCGTTGAGCACTCCGTAGACGACCGGGTTGCTGCAGGCGGAGGTCATCGCGATCAGATGCGTCACGGCGAACCAAGGCACGTTGAACGTGCTCATCGCGTCGTACATCAGCAGATGCGTGAACACGTTGATGGGCAGCCAGCTGGCGGCGAACACGAGCACAATGGCGACCAGCAGAATGTGCGTGCGCCGCTGACGCGACGTGCGCGACAGTCGTCTGCTCCGTGAAAAGCACTTTCAATTATTTGTATCTTTTCTTTAAGACCTGCGACTCAATGCGATTGTGGACGTGAACGGAAACAAGTTTCAAATTTTATGTTGCAATTCAAAATCGCCTTAGTGACTCTGTCCTATTTAGGGAACTCGGATCTTTTTGCCAATTTTTTGAATTCCCACGTCATGCATGAGACTGCTTACCCATCTTATGCGCACATTGAGATGCGGGACCAAAATGAAAGATATTACTTTTATAAGCTTTTAGAAAATAACCGGTCACTGAAAAATCGTAGGTGTGTTGCGTATCCTTTTTTGATATTTGCTGTTTGCAATTTTACACTCTTCTCATTTTGTGTGCATAAAGATGGGTCAGTCGGCTCTTTCATGACTTGGAAAGCCACAGGAAGTTTTGTCAGGGTGTGGTAGCAACGGTTTCTTAGGTTGGTTACACACCTGTGATGGTCTGATTTGCAACCAACCTTCTCGTGGACACCGTCAGCCTGCTGACTGCCGAGACCGAGCCGAGCATGAGCCGTCGACGCATTCGGTCGTTGATTTTGTGGTAGACGAACGTGAGCACGCAAAGCGGCAGTGCGTACTGGAAGACCAGCGTCAGTGTGGTGTATGTCTGCTGGCCGATGAACCACTGCTCCCAACGTTTCTTCGACTCGTGACATACCTGTGTGATTGTTTCATTGACTGATTTATTCAGAATTATTTGTTTATTTATTAAATTCATTGTTTGCTTGTTTGTTTCTTTATTTGTTAAAAATTGATTGATTGATTGATTGATTGATTGATCGACCTCGCAATTGGTGCGCGTTAAGTGGAGGTCATGTGTTGCGTACCGCTCGGGGCCTTTCGCAATTTGGATTGAGTTACCATTGATTGTTCTTTCAATGTGATTGATTGATAACCATCGCGAGAACGTACGTCTCGTGTCACGCCACAAACGTCACTTCTGAACACCTCGTCCAGCTCGGTCATGTGGAATATCGGCACGGAAAGGATGGCGGCGAACAGCCAGACAAACGCGAGCATCGCCATTGCTACGCGGTGGTCTTGACTAAGGCGAGTGGGCGAGACGATCGCCAAATAGCTGCAACAAAAAGCAGCAATGGTTTTTGAAATCACCGACCATAATCGACGCGCATCCGTTTCTCTTAACCAAATGCAGACGATGGCGTGAAGGTGAGATCGCTTTGCGCTCGTGCTTTTAAGCTTGTGTTTTTTAAAAAAACCACCAAGACGCACAAACCGATCGAATCCAATTGCTGAGATGCTCAACGTTGACAGGAACACTGTGAAGCCGAAGCAGGCGCTCGCCATCTTGCACGCATGTTCGCCGTACGGCCAGAAGATGAACACCACGGTGTGCCTGCAATCGACGGTCAGATTTTGATTGCAGTACTTCGCGCGGATAACTGGAAATGGAGTTGAAGCCGACCCATCCACCAATAACACCATGAAAACTCAGTTTCACACACGCCACTCACAATGTCAATGGCGTCGTGACGGTGCACATGAAGAAGTCCGACAGCGCCAAATTCGCGATGAACAGATTGCGATGGTTGGTGCGCATGGTCGGATTGCGCAGCATTGCGGTCAGCGTCAGCAGATTACCGCAGACGCCCCACGAGATGACGCACGCGTAGCAGGCGAAGATGAAGTAGCCGAGCAGCGGCGATGAGCGACCGCCCTCGCGGAAGTAGTAGTTCACGTCGCTGACGTACGCGAGCATGCGCGCGCAGTCGACCGGCGCCGCTGATGGGGCGCTCTCGTTCGAAGACGCCGCGTTGCTGTCGTTGTGCTCAGTGGACATTATTGTTCTGCTGGTCATGCGGACATTTTTATGAACGCTCGTGTGTCAGCGTTGCTGGAAATCAATGTGCTTTTGAAACCCGTTCTTCGGAATATCCCGAAACGCCGAACAACCTGGGCATAGTTTCACTGAACCGGGCCTTTTTTTCTAAAACTATTGTGAGATTCGCATTGCACATTGTACGTTGTCAATTTATTTTGAGCGCAATGAATTTTCCAATTCTTGTTTATGTCAACAAAGCAGCGTTTTGTTAAAATTAGCAACGGCATAATAATTGACCGCTGATCACAGTACTTTTTGCTTTGAGTGAACGAGCAGTTTCGTTTTTATGTCCAGCCTCCAGCAAGCATTTTTGGCACAATGTCAACAAGAAAAGTAAACGAGAGCACATCCGGACGGAACTAATGTTCGATCTGACACACAAAAATCCATTAGATCAGCGGGCCTCTCTCTGATACTGATCGTGTCGTGATCAAACCATTCTGAATGGCTTTACGCGCGTTTACAGGCAACAACATTTCATACGCAAACGGAGCCTAAATTCAAATATCATAAATGGCTTTTGAGAAACTGCATTGTTGTAAAAAGCTACAACTGCAGACTTTTTTGAATTTTCAATTGCTTTTCTAGCTCGCTCAAGTCCTCACCGCAATGAAAATGACATTTCTTGGACCTCCAGTGTAAAGAAAAATAGATGCGTACGTTACTTGCACCGGTGCGCAGCATCCAAACCCAGTTTTTGATTGCTTAATCCTTTTTTGTTATTTTCAGCAGCCGCTGGATAAAATTATCACATGATGTAATTCAATGAATACATAAGCAGTGGAAGTTTTGAAATAAAGACGTCAAGTCAAAAACTGAAGGGAAAAACTGAAGGACACACTCGCGGTGCACATGCGTTGGGGACAAGGCCCGCAAATGAAACACGAACGAACGTCTTTTTGAACAACCAGCTTGCCTTGTGCACTCACACCCACATTGTGATCCACCGAAATTGGGTGAAATCGTCTGACAAAGCAAGAAATTGGCAATTGGCATCTCTGGGGATTTTCAGAAATGCTCAAATGTTCTTTTACTTTACTGTGTTCTTTTTACTTTAAAAAAACAAAACCTACTCAAACCTAACCAAAAGACTCAACAGAAAAATTATCGCACATGTATCTGTTGAGCTACAATGTACAATATCTGTAGTACAGTATGGCCGAATAAATAAGGCAGCCCGTCAAGGCGGGATCCGTCACAGACTAGGAGTTGTCTTTTTCAAAAATGCCAACATAACTCCTAATCATGCGTTCAAGGGAGCAAGAATGAACATAATAACACGAAGAATCCATTAGTCTAAAAAACACGTCAAATTTGGCACACATGTTGGTTTCTGAACGTTTATTTTTTTTCATTCAAATTTCGCGCGCTCCTTGAACCCTGAAAAAAGCTGCCATGTTTACTCGGTCATTCCGTACCTCTGTTGAGTTCGGTCGAGTTTTTGTCAAAGTATAGATTATTACATGAGCTCTACAAATTCGTTGGGACTAAAAATCAGATTGCGCATACACGAAGAAGCATTAGGTGCAGATTGAGATACAGATGTTCGTAGCATTTATGCAGGTGATTCTGCATGTGAATCGATTGCTGCATCTGAAACTGCATCTACATCTGCATTATTTTCTTGCGCTTGACTGTCATACATACATTTGACATGTAGCTGTTAATCTCTTTCATGCCGCAACTTTTCTATTTTTTAAAATTGATCAGGCTGCATCACTCAATGCCTGATGCCAGGCTGAAGCACCCACTCAAGAAAGAGAAATCCCAAACAGCGCAAAGAGTGATTGTGCTGCAGATGCACATGCACAAGTTTCATGTTTATGTGGTAACACATGCGCGCAGGACACCAAAGCTGAACAACATTCCAATGCAACTTTTTAATCATGATCGAACAAAAACACGTCGCAGTGCACATTCAGTGTGAAATTAAAAACTGGGATGCCAAAGCTATCAACAATCTATACGGTCCTGCTTGCGGCAGAAACGCCCGAAAGCAATAAATTACCATGTCAGCGCGTCGCAAGTTAGCTATTTTCATGCGTTCTTTCGCTTCGCCGGCTTACAGAAGTCCATTTGTTTGAACTGCTCAGCCTCGCAGAACAGTGCAGCCATGCAAACGAAGTTTTCCAGCAGAAAATCGAAGTTTCATGCATGTGAAAATGGACGCACAACTCATCATTGTAAGTACATGCGCGCAGAGTGCAACGATGATTTGTACGCACGCGCACGCACCAAAGAGGCTAATATGACGCCCCGTCGGGACAACGGATCATGATAAGAAGCACTGGTTTCCGCTGGCATGAACAAAAAAAACATGTTGCGCTGAAAATACACTTTTTGTGGTTCACAAAATGCGGTGACACATATAATACGTACATTCGGTTACATTGCACATATCGCACGGCAAACAGCCGGGCTGAAAATAGCAATAAACATCATGAAGAACGTGGCTATTCAACAAATGAACCAATGTGTTTACTTCATCAAACGTGTTTTCCTTGCAAGAGGAAGGAAATAGGGACGAAACTTTAACCAATGAAAGTGTAAGAAATGTGCAAGCGATGAAGTCCTTATGCAGCGCATACATCACAAGTAAAAGCCTCATTTAGCTGCTTTTGCCTCTTATCGCCGGATCCTAGTTTGACGTAAAACAGAAAATGCGCACCGCAAGACAACTAACTTTCTAAGACATCGCGCATAACCAACGCTGGTGGGCATACAAATGTGCAGTGACGAATGTTAGCCTTGTTACGGAATGTGTGCATACAGTTCAGTGGGGT
>JASANC010002792.1:0-48467 GCA_030248135.1 Theristus sp. LFF4_11 | reverse complement strand
GGGCCCACGGTACTGCTACACAACACCCCCTAGAAAATTTGCCTTCGGTACTGCTCTGAAAACCTCAATTTTGGCACAATTTTTCAGAAAGTTCAAAAATTTTTTTTGATATTACCAACTATAAACCGTCGAATCGGATTTGGGCCGTTTCACCGACTGATTTTTAGGCTACGACAACATCTGCGACAAGTTTTGAAACGACTAAGCGGCTTACCATTTCCGATGCAGATAAGGTGACAATTCGCCTCGCAGAGTGATCGAGCTACTCGTTTGCAAGCGCCGTTGTCGGTTGCTGCTTCGTATCGTGTGAAAATCGCCCACATCATCGAAGAATCGATCCGATTTCAAGCCGATATGTTTGTCTTCCGCTCGGCTGGGGTTGATTAGTGACGTGCTAGGAGGTCAAAACGCCAAAAGAAGAGCGCATGGTAACGGTTTGGAAAAAGGGGTAATTGATCCACCAAAACCAAAATCTACCAAAGATTCCGCCATGGGAGTCATTCGGGAGGCGCTTGCATATCATATGTGGTTCTTCGGACTCTGATTGATTACAACTTGACAAATTTTAATTTTTTTTTTAGAAAACGAACTAATTTCATTTTTTAACAACTCTGCATGCACTTATTTTTATTCAAAATGAATTTTCTTCCTGGTTGCAGGCTTCAAAAAAAAATGTTAGAATAGAAAAAGAACTTTGATCTCGACCCAGTTCCCACCCCCTATGACCTGCACTTGGCGACTGGCTCAAAACCAACACAAGAGTATTTAGTTTATTGACTTGTTGAGAACAAGGAGCAAAGCACTCTGAGAGAGAAATACGTCGAACGTGTAAAGTAGCATTGTGTCCTGTGATTGTGGTCGTCGTACGCGTGATTGCACTGTTTAGTCGCAGAGCATTTGTGCTCGTTTGAATTATTATCCTGACAATGCCGAGGAGACCCGCTGTTTTTGCTGGTCATCACCGTAATCATTGAGATTTTCGTTGAGCAAGACAAAGGCTTTGACCGCTTGGTTGGTGACATTTGCTATGAACTTTGGACGACATTCAAAAGTATCCTGTTGATGTAAGTGGTTCGACTTCGGCGGCCGAAAACGACACCTGACCTGGCGCTCTTGTAAAATTTTCAAAAAACTATTTAGTGCACACCTTGCTAAAGGCGGAAACACCATTTGAATAGTTTTCGTCACGCACCGTTTCCCCCCCCCCCCCCCCCCCCCCCCCCCCCTTTTTTTTTTTTTTTTTTTTTTTTTTTTTTTTTCCACAAATCCGTACACAAAGCCAATCATTGTCCGTAATGCATTAGATACTTTGCGGCGTTTCTAAATCGCGTGGCCATTTTTTACGTAAGCCGTGTCCGTGCGTGCGCACAAAAAACAATTGCTAGCGGCCTTAGTTGAACAGATATGACTGTGTTGATTCGCATGTATAGTATCTTTAGCTGCTGTAGCAGTCCAACTTCAAGTGTTAGATCAGAATGGAAGATCTAGACAGCCAAGCATTTATTACAAGGAGATGCATGGTTCAATTCATGGCTGCAGATTTCGGGACGAGGATGGCCAACGGTGGGGACGCTCACAAAACACTCTGAAAAATCACGAGGCAAAAGAAAAAAACAGTGGTTTGGTTGTTCAAGTTATGACATTGTTGATACAAATCGTGTTTTTCCACGACGTTTCGAGTACCAAGAAGGCGAGGAAGTGGTGCTATGGATGAACACCGTTGGTCCCTACCACAATCGGCAAGAGACGTACGCCAATTTTCCGTTGCCGTTCTGTCGTGGCCAGAAAGAGACCATTTCGCACTACCCTGAAACTCTTGGCGAAGCACTGCTCGGTGTCGAGCTCGATTTCTCCGAAAGCCCCGAACATTACAGTTTAGAGGTTTGAATGTTTGCATTTATTGGTCGTTGTAATGCCCTGAATTTGTTTTTCTCATATTTTTTCATTGTTCATTCACTATTTTTTGCAGTCGATGTTGCCGAAGACGGCATTCTGTTCTGTGCGGCTGACCAAAGAACAGCTTCACAAGGCGTTCATCTATACAGTGAAAAACAACTACTGGTATCAGATGTACATCATTGACTTGCCAATTTGGGGTAAACACACGCAAAATCCAATTTGCATTTGATTGGCGCAACCGGAATGCGCTTCGCTTACAAAATGAGCAGCGGACAAAAAAACCTGAAAAAGTTTTATATTTTTCACTCAAAATTGGTTGCCAAAGAAAACTGCTGCAACTGTGGTCGCCGTCCGCAGGTATGGTCGGTGAGATCGATGCGGCCAGCAAAACTCCGGTCTACAAAATCTTCACGCACAAGAAATTCGAAATCGGCTACAACGGCAATCAGATCGTGGACGTGAATCTGACGAGCGACGGGCGTGTGCTGCTGAAGACAGATGCGAAACTTGACTTCAGCTCTGGGGTCTGTGCGTGCAACGTTGAAGTTGTTCAATCAACGATTCCTTGCACGAATGTTGTTTGCTGGCGTTTTCAGGTGATATGGAAGCCGTCGTCCGTTCAGTTTAACGATCGCTTCGACAAATATCTGGACCCGAACTTCTTTCAACATCGGGTATGTCATACTTAAAGACTTAATGTTTACTGACGCACATTAAATTTGAAATAAATCAGTTTTCTGTCTTATTGAACGTGTCGTAATATGCGCTTGCATGCACGCGCACACATGTGTGCACTGTTTTACGGCTGCGCGGCAATTTGAAATCCTCAATACTGAACGTAATCTGACGGCAGTTTTGTGACGGCAAGAAAAAGCAAAACAAATCGGATTTTTTTCACGCGATGAAATGGTTTTAATTCATATCTGGACTCATCATGTGCGAAACAGCGCGTTCAGTTGTCAGCAGTGCGGCTTTTCCATAGATCTATTCAACATTATTAGTCGCCTCCCTCGCACAAAAAAGAGAATACTCATGGGCACAATTGTCATATTTGTGCAGATTCACTGGTTTTCAATCTTCAACTCGTTCATGATGGTGATTTTCCTGGTCGGACTGGTGTCGATGATTCTGATGCGCACGCTGCGCAAGGACTACGCAAGATATGCAAAGGACTTGGAGGATCTCGATGACATGGTACGTACATGTGGCGCTGCATTGTAGGTTTGAGTGATAATAAATGACATTGGAGGTTGAGAAGGCAACACTGCGCGTGTTGCTGGATTGCGACCCGAAATAGAGATAGCTGATTAAGCGACGCTTTGCTGACTGTGATCCTAAAGTGCGTTCCAGAGCTTCTCTCGTCTCGGGTCTTCTGGAATAGAAGAACCAGTGGGTACCGGATATGTGTTTTTTCGAGGAAGTGTTTTAAATGAAATGACATCAAGTAATTCATTGGTTGATGGATTCATTCATGCTAAAAGACGTGACAGCAGCTCTGGCACAGCAACGAAGAGCACGTTCAGCCGGCTGTGACTTTCTCGTGCAGGAGCGTGATCTCGGCGACGAGTACGGCTGGAAGCAGGTGCATGGCGACGTGTTCCGTCCGCCGACACTGCCGATGCTGTTCGCATCCATGATCGGCACCGGCTACCAGCTGTTCACGGTGGCCATCATTGTTGTTGTGCTCGCCATCGTTGGCGAACTCTACACGGAGTGCGTTATGCGCGTTTGTTTCTTTGCTGTTCAACCGGTGCATTTGGTCAACTGAGACGCTTCTTTGGGCTGATTATAGGCGAAACAAGTCCAGTATGAAACGAATACACTGCTTCCTTTTATCATCATAGTAATGTTGCACCACCCACACGAAACATCCACCTACCGCGCAAATGAAACGCATCTAAAAGCAGTAAAAGCTGTCTGAAAATTTGAGACACTGCATTCAGTTATCATACCACGATGATGTTGCACAGTGAGCCCACAAACAAGCACACATACGAACAAGCAGCAACTCGCACAACTCTATGTTGTATGAGTGCGCGTGTGTTACTTTGTGCACCTGGCAACATTTGCGTGTTCACAACCGAGTGCACTGTGCAACTGAGCTGCTGGATTTGTGTATTTTGCTGCTGTGTACAGTGACTGCGTTGCGATTGTAGACGCGGCTCCCTGCTGTCGGCAGCGATCTTCGTGTACGCAGCGACGTCGCCCATAAACGGCTACGCCGGCGGCAGCATGTACGCCCGATTCGGCGGCACCCTCTGGATCAAGCAGATGCTGATGTCTGCGTTCCTGCTGCCCGTGTGCGTCTGCGGCACTGCGTTCATGATCAACTTCATCGCCATCTACTACCACGCGTCGCGCGCCATACCGTTCACGATCATGGTTCGCGTGCTTTGGGGACGCCCGTTTGTGTGCTGCTCAATTATTGTAACAAAGTCGTACGGGCACGAAATCAGTCCCTTTCTGATATTCTGATGTTGGTCAGGCCCTGCAATGCAGAGCATCTCCATACGGCGTTTGTTGTGGTGACAATATTGATGCGTTCATGAACGGACTCAACACAGAAATGAGATGATAATGACAAGCAAAGCAACATGCAGGTGGCCGTGACGTGCATCTGTCTGTTCGTGATTCTGCCGTTGACACTCGTTGGCACCGTGCTTGGGCGCAACTTGAACGGACACGCAAACTACCCGTGCCGAATCAATGCGGTGCCGCGGCCGATTCCAGAAAAGAAATGGCACGCACCTCTTGCTCGTCAGATTGCTCGTTTACAGCTCACCCATTTCCAGATGTTTCTCCAATTGCCGCATTCAGTGCTGATCGTTTCCTTGTGCAGGTTCATGGAGCCCGGTGTGATCATCTTCCTCGGTGGCCTGCTGCCGTTCGGCTCGATTTTCATTGAAATGTTCGTCACCGCAGCTGGCGTTGCAGCTTTGCTTTGTCGCGCACAGTCACGCAGGCTGCGAAACTGAAGTTCTCACACAGCACGCTGAGTGGCTACATCGATCTGGTTGCACTGAGCAATGAGCCGAAGCCAAAGCAGCCAATCAGCTGATTGCCTATGATTTGCACTGTACAGTGGCAGATGTTTGTCATAAACTGCAGGTATTTCGTGTTCACATCGTTTTGGGCGTACAAGATCTACTACGTGTACGGTTTCATGCTGCTTGTTGTGCTGATCCTGACCATCGTGACTGTTTGTGTCACCATCGTCTGCACCTATTTCCTGTTGAACGCCGAGGACTACCGATGGTAAAGTGCCACTTTGTTGTCAGACAAGTGATGTTGCACAGACAACGATTAGTACAGCAGCACGTGCGTCAGCTTGTGCGTGTGCTTGCTTGTTGTCACTGTGCGACATCAATGTGTTATAACAGAGTGCACTTGGTTAAGACTCTTAGATTTGATTAATTTGTTAGTTCCGTCAAAGCAGTTTCCCATTTTCGCAGTTGTGTTTCTGTTTGCAGGCGATGGACAAGTTTCATGGCTGGTTGCTCCACTTCGTTCTACGTGTACTTGTACGCACTGTACTATTACATGTTCAAAACAAAGTGCGTACGTTTTCACTCAGTCGATATCAGAGTTTTTTCTTGTTTTTGGCTCAAGTGCAAGGCGTTTTCGCGTGAACTGATCGCATTTTTAGAGTTGCACTGCAAATTATTCCAGAATGTTTGGCCTATTTCAAACGGCGTTCTATTTCGGCTACATGGCGTTGTTCAGCGTTGCACTCGGCCTCATGTGTGGTATGTCGTGCCTGTTTTGCATTTTTGTCGAGCTTATCGTGCTCATTATTGCTCGTTGTTGTCTCGCTTCGTGCGATTGCTGCCTGCCTTGTGGCAGCTGGCAGACAACTACAGAGTATATCAGATCTTCCTATTATTTTTTTCGAAACATTTTTAAAATTAAGATTGAAATTTAACAATGTAGCATGTTTTTCTTTTTTCAAATCTCTTTTTAAATATAACATTGAATGAAGCCAATCAATAGGCACAATCGGCTACATTGGAACAGCCAAATTCGTGCGCAAAATCTATTCCACCGTAAAAATCGACTGAGTGGGACAGTGTTGGCTCGTGTCACGTCGAATGTGGTTTGGTTTCATATTCGCCTGTTTTTTTTCAACGGCTGAAGATAAATTAATTGGTCAAATTTTTGAAAAAAAAGTTTTATTTGGTCACGTATGTTATGTAATGTCTTTCCTGTTTCTGGAAATAGAATATTCTAAACTGACGTGGACTGTTTTCTCTTGTTCATTGTTATTGTTCAGTTCAGGACAGTTCAGTTCTCGTTAAGTGTTTCTGCTGTTCCCGTTTTGTTGAGATTGTTGACCATCAACGATTTTGCCGTTCTTTCTGTTTTTTTGTCACGTTCGCATCCAGTAACGGAACTGGTTTCAAGAAATCTCAGGTTGATAAAAAAGCTTCGAATAAGTCAGGCTAATGAAGGCTATGAAGCATATATTTGCACGTTTTGCGTGCTTTTTCATCATTTCTTGAAATCAGCCTGAAACTTCATTTTGTTCAGCGGATTTTTTCGCAAATGAAAATGTCGGATTAACTGCGAATTCTGTCGCGTCTGCCTTTTTTGTGATGGCTGAAACGCAACGTGTTGTTGTTGTCGTCTGTGTTGTTGCCCTGTGTTATTTATTCATTTGAAACTGAATTTTCAATGCCCTTTTGTTTTTTTTGTGGGGTTCTTGTTGTTCCTTTGATTTTTTTCTGTTTTTGGTTTTTTCTTTTCTTTTTTCGAGCCAGATTTGTCTTTTTTTGTAATCTCGAATAATTCTGTTTAGTTTGGAAGCATTGACGTTTCTTAAACTTGTGGAATTCACGTTTAGAAAGGTTGTTCTCTGGGTCGCCACGACATTGTGCATCGATTCATGTTTGGCTTGATGTTTCAAACTTTTGCTTGAAAGAGCTATTCAGTTTCGTCACCAAAAGCATTTTTACGTATTGTTCACACGTTTTTACTGTTCATTTAAATTAAACATGATGCCTTTCTGCGCGCAACATTGTTTGGAACAGTAGGAATGGTTGTTTTGGAGTTGTGTCGTGGTTTTAATTGTGATGGGTCTTTTCGGTCATTTTCATATTTGATCATCCAATTCACCCCAACTAATGAGGTACATAAAAAGTGCCACGAATGTATTTGTGTTTTTTTCATGTTTTTTGTGATTGTTTTTGTTTCCCGTTTCACAAACGTGGTACATTATTATGGAAGCTGCTGGCTTGTTTGTTCACCGGATCGGTTTTTTTGTTTTCATTATTTTCTAAGAAGGCTCAAGTAAGCAGTGATGTTTGTTCCTGAACAGCAGTAATGGAACTTCTCTTTTATCACGTCACGAGTAAATTTCCAAATGCAAATACTGCGAATTGTTGTGATTGTTGTTACTGTTGTTTGGTGTCTTCTCTCTGACTGGGCATGCGGTCGTGGTTCGATGTCTGTGCGCGTCGATGCTGTTTTTTTTGTCTCTCCCATCGCCAACATTTTGTATCGTATCAGTCCAAAAACTATTAGGCTTCTTATCAAATTGATACGAAAACGATTTGTATTTGATTTTTCAAAAAGTTCGAGAAAATGTTCTCCAAATGGTGTCAGTGTTTTCAGAAAATAAATTTCCACCGTGATCAGTTGTTTGCGTGCTTGCTCACTATTAGCGCTCGTGTCGCCATTGACATTGAACACAAAAACGATACAGCAATGCGCACTGATATGTCGGTCAACATAACGGCTCCCGTACGAGTGGCGATGTTTGCGCGGTATATTTCCTCCCGAACAACACACCATTCATTCTTGTTGTTCTTCTTGCTACATCCGTTTTTCGTAAGCGCAATATGTAAGCGATCATATTATAACAACAATATGCGTCTATTTCGTGCGGTTGTTGCGGTTTTGTTTGGTCTGCTCATTCTCTCTCCACAGCAGGCCAGACGCTGACGGCCACACTGCGAAAGTCTCTGGCCACGAACAGCAAGCGCAAACGAAAAATGGAACCGCACTGCTGGTCGCAGCGTTGGCTTCTGTGTCGTGTCTCGTGTTGCTTGTGGCCGGAGACTGCTGTTGTCTCGTAAGCTTGCTAATATTTGCTCACTGCACGCGCGCCTTCGCCACAAGAGCAATATTGTGCCGAGATATTGTGATACCAAAGACATCTGCTCGCGACATTGTCTCTGATAGTAATGACATTCGCTCACGTATACCTTACAATTGCGAAACTGTCACACACACACACTTCCCTTTGTGTTTTGCTTCTTCACCTCTACATTCCTTTCAATGGTCGTCTGACATTTCGTCGTTACTAGCCATTGTTATTTTGTTTTACTGTAAATCGTTGAAACTCGGATTGTTTTACTTGTGTATGATCTGTTGAAAGAAAACTACTTTTCTTTCATTGCAGGCATGTAATCAGTTTTTCAAGACAGATCAGTGGAATGACCTCCGAAAGGCCACCTTGACGCAAACCGACGGTCATCAAAAGACCGTTGATTCAATCGCCGTGAATTGCGTTGGTGCTTTCAACGAGGCGTCGCACGACAACCAAAAACACCGGTTTTCTCGAAGCAACTGCACCGAGCAATCACTCACATCACACTCATTGATCAAGCTGCCGTTGTTGCAAAAAATGAGCTCACTCAAGGCAACAATGTGCAGCGAGATGTTCGTGTTGGCGGCCGTGTTTGTGTTGGTTGCATTCTCAGTGTGCAAGCCGACCGCTGCGCTCACGAAACAGTGGAGCATTGAGCAACTGCTGAATCTCAGTTTTCCCTATCAGACGAGCAACGATCTCGGAATGGACATATGCAAAGCCAGTCAGTCTCTAGTTTTTGTCGTTTTGTTTTAAAACTATCCGATTCTTAGATCACTAATCGTTTCATTTGCTTTTGCCAACTAAAAGTTGTGAATCGTAAACTTGTGTGTGTGTGTGTCGAGCGAGATGCGTATGAAACAGTTTTGTCTGATAAGCCAAGACAATGCGTGATTTATTGGTTCCAAACATAATGTCACACGCTGACGCAAAGCACATGTTCGCGCTATTACGCCCATTTTTTCGCCGCCCAGACGCAATGTCACAGCCCGTATCAACGAAAAAAGACCACACAACCAAAACAGCGAGTGTGGACAACAAAATAATCGAACCAGGGATAAAGCCTCCAAGTCACAATACCAAAATAGAAATGTCCAACTAAACTGTGTGTTGGCTCAGCATCATTGTTGGTTTGGATGTACATGAAAAAAAACAGAAAGCCAACGCTTCCGAGTTCGTGGTTTGCAACTGTGCGTTCCTCGTTTGAGAGTGCAATCGATCATTTGACGTTTGCCGTTTGCATGCATATCAAATGACACGTTGCCAAAGACGCCGTGCGCTTCCGTTGGTTATTCTGCACATGCATGGCAGCTGCTTGCCATATTCGAACGTTATTGGTTTCACACACAAAAAAAACAGTTGACAAAAAGCGCCAACCGAGAAATGCGGCGGCTCATTTTCGACGGACGCAAACGGTCGTACGCACTTACACTTTCCCGTGCTTGCCCACATTTGACACATGGCTGCACTTGATGCCACTGTGCCCAAAAGCTAAGCCCATATCCAAGCGAACAACATTTTTTCTGTTCACCCGTTTTTTTTTGTTTCAGAGCCCGATTGATTACTTACGGTGGAAGTCAGTTCCATGGAATGAATACACACGGGGGCTTTCCGCTTTCGTAGTTTTTTTGCCGCGTGTTTTTTTGGAGCCTTTCGTTTATCCTTTATTTTGTATTTTGGGTTACTAAACAACAACAACAACGGAAACGCAACAGACCACAACAAACAAGCAACAAAATCACACAAAAAGCCAATTTCAATGCCATTTTTCTGTTTCTCTTCGGACGTCTGTTTTTATTGTTATTTTTGGAAAATTCGAAGATTGGAAAAAACAGTCTGACTACCGTATGACCGAAAAAACATAGACGCGAGTGAAATAAATCGATAAAACGTTCAGAAAAAATTGGAGCTTAAAACAATGCCGGTCAATAAATGTGTAAAGTTGAGCGAAGCAGCATATTTTTGATCGATTGCTTTGCAGAGGGTTTCATCACGGACATCGCGCTCACTGACGATGACGTTGACATGTTGCACAGGGCGAAACGACGACACCAACGGAGACAGCAAGTGTTGGCGCTGCTGCGACACAGCGAGCACGCTGCTACGAACACGTTCGCTGCTGCTGTAAACGCACGACGTCGTGACGGTGGCCGTGCACACGCAGAGACACATGTGCTCAATCGCAACAAACACTCGATCGCAAGGTTTCGGCAATGTCCACCATTGTTGCACACATGCTGAGAAACCGTCGCTACTGAATTTGCTGCTAAACTCGTCACTAAAGTTGCTGGTGAAATTGCATTCACGTGTTGAGATTAGTTCGTTTTAGTAGCGAGTTTTGCAGCTGCGGTTTCTCAGTGCATTGCGCGTTCTTTTTTTTCAGAAAAACCACCGCATTGTTTTTTAGCCGTTTGTTTTTTATTGTCATTTTCATATTCAAAAACTGAACTGCTTGTCATTTTCATTGATGAAAAGGTACAAAGTTTACAATTGTTGAACGTGTTCTCCAATTTCAACGCACAAAAACGCCGCCGGAATGCGTCAGCGCAATTCGTAAACTTCCGCGTCTTTACATCGCTTGGCTATGGCGGAATAAAAGTGAGAAACAAATGACAATTGACCTTTTGATTTTTTGTTCAGGCGACGACGTAAACGGGCAGCCACTGGTCGACCTGAACGCATTTGGCCACACGGGGTCATACCGTACGAGATACAATCAAACTTCACTGGTGCATTGTTGAAATATTATCAACTTGCATCTAGGCATGGAATAGCGGCTTCCACTCTATTCGTCTTGCAAACTAGCACACTGCAAACGAACGAATAAAGTATTTTCGTTTCATCTAGATATATTGAATGGCGGTGCTGTTTGGTGCTACAACCAGATCAATTGGTTGGTTGTTTTGTTCACAGGCGAAAAACAGATCCTGTTTCAACTGGCCATGCGTCACTGGGAGAACTACACATGTTTGTCATTCGTCGAACGAAAACCAGCAGACGAGAACTACATTGTATTCACCACTGCCGAATGCGGGTCCGTTCTTCTACGTGGTTGTTTTAGTTTTATAATCCGGACCGAATTGGGGTTTCTTGTTTTGAGTGTACACTGAAAAAACTACTCATGGTTTGTAATTCATTTTAGTAATTCCAATTCCAAATCATCCTGATAAGTTGCCCAGCTTGGCCAGATTCTTGGTCCGTGTTTTTCAGTATATCTTTTTTCAAAAATGAATTCTGATCGCATTTGCTTGCAGGTGCTGTTCGTTCGTCGGTCGCCGCGGTGACGGTCCACAGGCAATCTCGATTGGCAAAAACTGCGACAAGTTTGGCATTGTGGTGCACGAATTGGGGCACGTCGTCGGTTTTTGGCACGAGCACACGAGGCCTGACAGGGATCAATATGTGGACATCTTCTACAAGAACATTCAACGAGGTAAAGTCCTTTCAGAAGGCCGTGCACTCTGTGGTGTTATTGTTGCATAACCAGAAAGAAACAGTTTGTTTGTTACCTGACTGTTCATGTGCACTATTATTGTGTTTATAATCAAGTTTTCTGTCTCACCGATTCACACAGTTTCCGATTAATACAGTCAAAACACTTTTGTAAAAAGTTTTGTGGTCGCTAAAGAATCGCTCGCTTTTGCTCAGGCCAAGACTACAACTTTGAGAAGCTGAAAGAGGACGATGTGAACTCGTTGGGCGAAGAGTACGACTACGCGAGCATCATGCATTACGCACGGGACACGTTCGCACGTGCCATGTACATGGACACGATACTCGCAAAGCCGCACAAGACGACGCAACAGAGGCCGGAGATTGGACAACGAGTACGCCTCAGTCCTGGCGACATACAACAGGCGAACAAACTATACCGCTGTCCTCGTTAGTGCTGTTAGCAAATCTAGAAAACAGTTTGCCTCTACAATGTTCTCTGTGGTATGGCCAAATAAATAAGGTACTCCTTGTCTCCTTGCATCATAGTAAGACCAGTCGTAGAGGATACCATGTTTAGTCAGCCATACTCGCACTTTTCTCTCAGTGGTTGTGGCAATGTATAGTATTGGTGTGTGGTGACTCAGGTTGCGGTCGAACGTTTTTCGACGCCTCGGGCGAGTTGTCGCTGCCGGACACGAACGCCGTGACGGACGCGGACGTGATGAAGGCGCGTCACTGCCAATGGAGGATCGTCGCGTCGCACGGTGAGACAATCTCGTTGAACGTGTCTGCGTTGGACTTGCCGCCGTCGACAAACTGTGCCGTCGAGACGCGACACTACGTTGACATACGAGACGGGCACCACGTTGCATCACCGTTGATCGGTACGAGCACATGTGTTTCCATTCAATTGCATAAATTCAAAACATCGTTTTCAAAGGTTTAGAGAATGGTAGAACAGAATCAACATTGATCCTGATACTCACAGAAACAGCTCGTTAGATTCAGACTGCGTGTAATCTACAGGCAGGCTTTGTGGTCATCAAACCGGTGTGTTCAATAGCAGCGGTAACCGATTGTTTGTGGAGCTAAGAACGTCCAATCAGCTGAACGCCCCAATCACACCAAATCCGGAGCTAATGGCAGATCGGCCACCACCCGCATCGTTGTTCAACGCAAAGTATACTGGTAAGATCGAATTACAATTACATTTTGGTTCTACTACAATGTATATTTTTAACTTTGGTGTGCTGTTACTATCATCATTTTTACATTCTGCGACTGAATGCGTGTGCAAACGTAGAAAGGAAACTAGTTTCAATCTTTATGTAGCAATTCAAAATCGCCTAAGTGACTCGGATCATTTTGCCCATTTTGAATTCCCGTGTCATCCATGAAACGGTACCTATCATTTAGTCTCGGGACCAAAATCAGCAATTTTTTGACGCTGTTGTTAACTGTTTGATTGCTTTCCATTTCTTAGTAAACTGCGGCGGGACAATCATCGGCGACACCGGGGTCATCCAAAGTTCAGATTTTCCAGAAGAACGTGGCTATCGCCCGAATCAAGAATGCTGGTGGGAAATCATTGTCCCGGAAGGTTATCAAGTCGCACTGAAATTCGATTTCTTCCAGGTACTGAAACTGAAATGAAGTGAACTGTGGGACATTACTAATTCGCTTTTTTGGATCTGGCATTTTTCGGCAACAGGAATGACATGTGAGCAAACAAAGAAAAGAACCAGACAAATTTCAACAGTGTAAATAAAAAATCAATATAACGTCTACAGTTGAATTCTAAATGATAGGATGTAAACTGATTGGTTGGAGATCACGTGATTCGTGCTTACTGTGCAGGCGTTGCTGTGGATCTGTCTTGCACAGAAAGTATGCACCATGTGGTCACCAACCACTTATCAGCTGATTTAGAGTTCGACGCAGAGTAAGTAAATTTTTAAGCTGGAGTCACACGATGACTGTCACTATGACCATCTGGAATTATTCAACGACCAAGAGTCTCTGGGTAAGTACTGCGGCTACACTCAAATACCACCAGCTGGTAAGGGTAAACTGCCCCCAGATGACATAAAAGCATCGTCGAACAAACTGATCATAAAGTTCTACAGCGATGACACAGTGCAGAAACGAGGATTTTCGTTGACATTTATGAAAGGTGCGTGTTTGGCAACGTAAAGTTGCTAATTTGAAGTTCATAGCTATGATTGATTTTGGGGTTCTGCGTTTCCAAACGTAGAAGGAAGCTTAAAAAATCTTTATGTGGCAATTGAAAATACCCTAATTAACCCTGCCCTATTTAGGAGACTCGGATCATTTTACTAATTTTGAATTCCCGCGTCATGCAGGAAACTGTTTAGCGACCTATGCGCGCATTGAGTCTTCGAACCAACATAAAAAATTACCTAACTAATTTCAGAGTTCGATGAATGCCAAAAGCAAAACCACGGCTGTCAACAATTGTGCATCAACACTTTGGGCGGATATCGGTGCGACTGCGAGATTGGATATGAGTTGGGCGTCGATGGGAAGTCGTGCGAAAGTCAGTTTCCGTGTCGTTTGTCATTTCATGTAAGATATCCTTTGAGATCCTTTCACTGTTAAAAACTAAACGAAGCCTGTTCATTTCAGATGCTTGTGGAGGTTATCTGAAGGACGACAACGGGACGCTTACAACGCCAAATTTTCCAAATCCTTATCCACCAAAAAAGAAATGCGTTTGGGAAATCGAGGCTAAACCACAGTACAGGATCACATTGAATTTCACACATTTTGAAATCGAAGGAATGAGGGTTGGTTCTTTTGGTTTGCGCGTTTAGTGCTTCTTGTTTTATTTGCTGTATGCTGTAATTCCTATCGTAGATTCCTCAATTTTTTGCAGAACGACTGCAATTACGATTCCATCAAAGTGATCAGTATCGATTCAAACGACAACGAAATGAAGTCTCATGGAACACACTGCGGCAAATTGACGGACAGATTTTCAATTACGTCAGAGACAAATCGACTCCGCGTTGAATTTGTGTCCGACGCAACCGTACAGAAAAGCGGCTTTGCGGCCGTATTCTTCACCGGTGAGTAAACTGTTGTCAATTTGGGTATAGTGCGCTATCGAAGCTGTTTGTTTTCATGTTATCAATTGGTGAGCTCTGTAAAACAGGAGCAGAATAAGCGTTGCAGACCGCGACGAATGCAAGGAGAACAACGGTGGCTGCCAGCACGAGTGCAAGAACACGATCGGCTCGTACCAGTGCGAATGCCAACCGGGCTATGTCTTGGCGGCAGACGGACACAACTGCAAGGAGGGAGGCTGTCAGTGGCAGATCAAGGACGCTGCTGGCGTCATTGAAAGCCCCAACTATCCGGAGCATTACATGGACAAGTCGAAATGTACTTGGTTTTTGATGACCACGCCCGGACATCGCATTCAACTGGTCAGCGCCATTTTCTCATCCAACCACTGTCATGTAGAAAAATTTCACTGTGATATGCAGTGATGCACTTTTATTTCTGGTTAGAATTCTAGTTTTAGGGCAGAAGTCATTTTAGTGACAACTTTAGTACATTTGTAAGAGCACAGCGTTGCTATTTTTGGCAGACATTCAGTGACTTCAACCTGGAACGCCATCAAACATGCCGCTACGACCAAGTTGTCATCTATGATGGTCAAACGGTAGACGCATTGAAGCTGGGCAAGTTCTGCGGCACGGAGAAACCAGCGCCGTTAGTGAGCAGCATCAATCAGTTGTTCATCGTGTTTGAAACCGACAATTCCGTGTCACGCAAAGGTTTCCATGCTGAATACACGTCAAGTTGGTTGAATTAAAAAAAAGTTAATTCATTGGCTGTTTAAGTTAAAAGCTTGCGAAAATGGTTTGAACATTGTGCAGTTTGTGGAGGAGAGCTGATTGCCACCGAAACTGTTGGACATATTTATTCGCATGCAAAGTATGGTGGCAGCGAGTATCCAAGCAAACAACGATGTGAATGGACGATTACTGCGCAGCAGGTTTGAGTCACTGTTTTTATTTTTCTTCAGTAGTCGAACGAACTATCATGCTAGTCAGTAATAATGAGGGCCTTAAAAATTTTGCTATCAGGAAAACTTCGCCGTCCGCTTGCGCTTCAAGAACTTTCATCTGGAACAGGCAAAGTCATGCGAATACGACTACGTTGAAGTGTTCGATGGTGAACGCTCAGAATCGCATAGTTTCGGACGACATTGTGGCATGAAGGTATGTTATAGTTTATTCTCTCGATAATCATTAATAATCTCTAGATCGTGATGATTGTCGCTCATAATACTTCGCTGTAAAACAAACAAAACCATTTAGTCACCAGCGGACTTCACGACCGCCACACGGAGATTGCTAATGGACTTTCACACTGATGACTCTGTCGTGAACAAAGGATTCGTTGCGGAATACTATATGGTTGAGCCGGGCCCAGGACCGACAACTCCATCGACCGTCAACACTTCGAGAACACCACTTGAGCCGGTGATCAACGAGAAAAACAATAATGGCTTCATTGGAAACGACGACTGAGCGGGAATGACATTGCACATTCGAGCGCTGACAGCTTCGCACACGGGTCATGTCATTTAGTGACGTTAACGAACGACTCGTTACTACCTTCCATGTGAAATGTACAAAATACTTTGCTGTTTTGTCGTCTTCCACTATTTTGTAACGATATCCTCGAAACATGTCTAATCCAAAATAAACTACACTGAATCTTTCGCATGCTGCAAGTATATTCCTATTTTTTTATGCCCGCTTTGGAAGTGTGTGAAGAGGCATTTTATTAAATGCACACCAATTGAATGTGGTTATTTCAGAGTTGCGTGGTGGTACGTGGTGTTGTGTTGTAGATTTGTTAGTGTGCTATTTTCCCAGAAAATTGTGATAACTCAAATTTTAGGCCTGCCAGCATTAAAAACTGATATGGTAAACTTCGTTTTTTATAAGTTAAATGGTTTTTCGTCAATTTTTCTTTTGTTATGTCCCATTGTCACGGGGCTTCATTGGTTCATTTTCTTTGAATCTAATTAACCTCCTTGAATCTTCAATTCGATTGAAAACTTCTTAAACCTTACAGCTCGATGCAAATGCATGACTGACAATGCGTGATCTCGAAATATAAAAAAAAACGATATTTTTACTTATTGTGTGTTATGCAGCCAAATGAATGAAATATTTTCGGTTTTTATGCATTTCTTTATTTCCAAAATATCACAATATATATTCTTGTATGATATAAAATAGACATGTGAGAAACGTAGAAAAAAACGACACGGACGCGGCAGTGAGCTCACGACACAATCGGTGTTATAAACTGTGCAACGCAACATTTTCATAGACTCGGAAAGATCGGTGGGTCATCCGGGGATTGAGAATCGTGCGCCTGTAAAACGAGCCAATGGGCTGAAAAACTGCTCTGAAACATTGACTGAGCGAATATTGGTTTGTTATGTAAAAATGGTGGTGCCGATATTTTTTTCGCACTGGTTCGAAAGCTACACAACACTTGTCACTCACTGGATCAGTGGCAGCGACCGATCGGCGTGTGATGCGTCGCGGGGCTGCGGGCGGCACTGGGTGACTAGAAACGGTTGCACTTGACGACGGCGCTCCACTGGCATTGCTCGTCATTGACGCTGAAATACAACAAAACACCGGTCATATGTCGGCTGCGAATAATTTCACCACAAAAAAACCTGCAAGTTTTCTTATCCACAGCTAACCTTGAAAGCCCAGTACTTTACTGAACTTGATACAATTCGAAAATCAAGATGCCATCCGCGCACAGCACAATGCCAACGAACTAACCTGTGCTCGTGGTAGCATTACTGTGAGCGGCACCGGGCACATTCGTGTCAAGCGGCCAGTTGCCATAGGCCGCCTGATTGCTGATGATCGTTTCACTGATCGGATTCGGCAGTATCTGGTTCGCTTGCGCCATCATGTTCTGCACGTTCATGGACACATAGTTTGATTGGGCTGTGCAGCCCGGGCCTTGTCGTAGGGCCGGGCTCCTCCACTGACGAGCCTGGGGGCCCGCGGTATGCGCTTACCAGGCGAAACCGCAAGAAACAGTGCTTGCACGTTGTAATAGATATTTTCTTGTTCCGAAAGAAGTCTCAAAGAGCTGGTTGTGGTTGGCAGTGGCAACGTGCTACACTACTCACCAGAGCACTGTTGCTTTTCGTGGCGTCCGAGCTGTGCGGCGCGAGCGTCATTGCGTTCTTGTACGAGTCGCACGCCTCCAGCGCTCTGTTCGTCTTCGACAGCACGTCGCCCAACATTCGATGAGCACGCGGGTCAGCATGCGCCGCTGCGATCGTACGCAGCAACTTGATCGCTTTGTCGTTCTGGTTGCGTTTCTGGTAGAGGTCAGCCTGCAAAAACGCGCATTCAGCCGGGTTCACCACCAACGCACAACACACACACAGCAAACAACAACGCAATCATCATGTCCTCTCTATCTGTACCATCAACAAAATGCTTGCATCAAACTCGACAAGCCGACGAAACGAAATCAACGAAACCGAATGTCACCAACCAACAAAAAGGCAGCATCGATCAAATATGGCGCCCGCGCGACTGCCTGCTCGAGGCACTCCATGGCCAAGTGAATGTGCGTGTTCTGTTTTTTCGCATCAACCAGCGTTGCCAGAACGCGGCCCATCAGATACAGAGCCGGTGGAGACTGAAAACGTCAACTGAAGACTGACACTGAAAGCACCTCATTCACTTCGGTGAAGGCTGTCACCAGTTTTGGGCAATTCACTTTCCAATGCGGTGAGTTTCGTCACAGCAGCGAAACTTACGTTAGCACCGAGACGATAGCGACACTCGCAGCACGCTTGGACGGCCTTCTTTCGTTCGCCAGCGGCCAGATGAAAGTCGGCGATCGCTTCGAACGCATCGATGCTGCTTGCGTCCAGCCGACGTGCCTCCATCAGGTGCCTCGATTGGCATTCTCGGTCCTGACAGCAAAGCGCAACTTATTCACACAGCGAGTAATGTTGTTGTTTGGCAACGCTGTGCCGCTACTGTTGCTGCAACAACCACATCCTTCGTAAAACGTCTGTTTGTCGATTATTCCAGTTCTGCGACTGATGCGTTTGCAGACGTAACAAAGATGCGTGCGTGTTGCGGCAACTCAAAATCACTAAGGTGATTGGCACCCTGTCGTATCTCAGGAACACTCGAATCAGTTCAGCTTTTCAACAATTTTGAATTGCTGCGCCAAGCATGAAATTTCCTAACGATGCGTGCATAGTGCCGCAGAACTAAAAACGTACGTCTAGATCTACTGCAAATGAGGTAGAGGCAAGAAAAATGAGAAACAATGAAGATTGCATTGCAACAATGGATCAGTGGACGTACATACAAACTGACTTTATTGCTTGCTCGTTCCATTTCACCAATGACCGCTGCCTTTGCGAGCAACGCCTCCACGGCCGACTGTTTTGGCACGTTCATGTTTTCGGCCAGTTGGCCAGCCCTGGTGGCAAATTGCAACGCCTGCTGCTTACGACCACGAGACAATTCGGCATAGGCCAGGATGGTGTACGCTTCTGGTGAGTTGCCTGCAAACGAACGATCATGATGCAACCAGCAAAAAACAGGCTCACTTGGCATGCCTCAAATGAAGTCGCGTAGAGTTCTTACAATGTGACGCTTAGTTGGCCACAATACCGCATTGGGCTGCAGTGCACCAGCGTCTGAGCGTGTTTTCGTTAAGATGCTAAAAAAACAGCGCTCACATGCAGCATGGCTGACCACGAACTGGCGCAAGAACACTTTTCCTGAATGGCGGCAAGGCACTACAGCGGCCACACCGCATTGTGCGCACCAACCGGGTGTACGACAGACGTGATTTTGTGCTGCCAACTCCTCCAGATGCGCTTTGCCGAATGCGCACGTACTGCCGCTACCGTCGCTCGATGGATCCTTGTGCTTCTGCAGAGAACAAACACGAACAAATATGAACACTGTTGTGTGAAGCAATTTCACAGTTATCAGTAAAGCACGCCCATGCACAATGAGAAAGTGCGACAAAAACATAGCAGAACTACAGGATCGGTTAGTAGCTTATGTCATGGTTTTCTGCTCACCCTGTACAGCAGCGCAGCGAGCCTGTCCATGCCGTACAACGCAGACGAGTCGCCCTTTCTGCTGGCCAACTCCAGCATTCGAGTGGCTTTGTCGCGCTCGCCGCAGCGATTGTGAAGCAGGCCAAGTTCGATGTGCAGTTGCTCTGTGAACGTCACAATTGCAGACGTTGACAAAAACAATCAATGATAAAATTGCGTGTGCTTGCCGCTCGGTCATGACCTTTTTTTGTAAAACCGTCTTTTATTGCAACAAAAAAAAAGAATACTGTGTTTTCCGTTCTTCAACTCACCAAGCACGACACAAAAAACGGATATGCGAAGAAGAAAACCAATAGACGTACGACAGTGGTCAAGTTTCAAGTGTGTAATCAAATCGTGCAATTGCCTCGCAGCGTCTGGATAATCGTTCTTGACGATCGCCAATTGGATCGCACGCCACTGACGCAACCAGCCGAGCTGGCAGAGCACGCCACGCGCGCCCACGGCTGCGTCGAGCACCTGTGCGCCACGGACGATTGGGGACGATTGCACCACCACCACAGCCAAAACTGGCTTGTTACAGCTACAGCCTACAACTCAGTTCATCCGCTCAACCAACAAACCAGACGGCCGACCTTTTTACACCGGGCATACGGGATGAAGCCGGTTGCTGGCGCATTGGCCGTCGAATGGTCGGAGATGTGCAGGGTGGACGCCTCGGAAACGTTGTCGTTCATGACTGCAATCAGCAAACTGTCCTGTTCGCGTTTGATCAGTGAATTCGTGGCGTGTGCCGCGCAGCTGAGGTGCGCAGCGTAGTCAGCCATTGACTGCAGTGCAAGTGGCGCCTGGGAAACACACAGCATTTGCTGACTCACGAAACTGCACAGAAATCACAAGGACAACAGTGACCGCTTGAGAAAAGCGTCAGCGGCAACGCATTTGGCGACCTTTTTGAAGAGCGCCTCATAGTTCTCGATGGCACGACTCGGCTGACTGCTGGCGCTTGACGTTCGCTCGTGCAGGCGCGCCACGGCGGCACAGACCTTGGCAGAGCGTCGCTCAAGCGGCATCGATTCGAGTGCACCGAGCGCCTCCTCGTATTTCAACTGACGCAGCAGGCATTTGTGCAGACGAAACCTGCACACAACGAATGCGTCGCGTCGAAAACACACGCGCAACTCGCGATAACACCAAACAGAATAGAAGATAAACAATGAGATGATTCAGTTGACCGCAATTCGTCGTCTGTCGTGTAGTCACAGCTGCTGTCTGGTGGCTCGTTCGCAATCAGCGTGTCCACGGAGCAAGCTTGCGATGTCGCCAACGCCTTGTAGTACATGTCCTGCGCCACACGCCATTGGTCCGTGTTTTGATAGGCGTCTGCCACAAACACCTGCATGTTCGCAAAGCCTCTATACGGTCAAAAGAGACTGTGACACTGGTGAAAAAATCAATGATGATACCTGCGTCTGATAACGACAAAGCACCTCGAGCTCAGAATCATCTCGGTCCGGGTACACACTGAGCAACACGTTGCCCTGAAAGTTGTTGATTTTGTATTTCGTTCAGGTAATTTCGTCTTTTTTGCGTGAATGAAAGCAACTTTTTCGAAAGGACAAACAGGAAACTGTCAACAAACCAGATATATCACATCTGTGTGCAATTCACAGTCATTCAAGTGCTTCAACGCCGCATACAACTCGTCAGCTTTCATTTCGACGCTGACAACTCAGTTCACTGAAAAGAGTGCGCATGATCACATGAAAAATCTGCTTAGTTTTGCGAAAAGAACGGCGGAACCAGAAAACCGTTTCAGCACATACGGCATGACGATCTGATGAATCGTGACAGTGGACAGCGACAAAATCTGTCTCCGATTGCCAACAATTTATTTCATGTCCCTTCAACGCACAATTCAAACGACAACAAAAAACGATGACAATCAATGGTATAATAATTGTTTCATGCAATCCTAACAATCAACAAATCACAATAACGACACTCTTTTTTGTAAAAAACCAAGGACAACAATATTTCCATTTATAAGATCAAGTGCATCTCAGTTGATCGCCGATATTTTGAGACTGAAAAATACATTGTTTGCATCCAGTGAATGATACGTTTGAAGTGTTTCACAGAATGCTGTGTTTCATTCACCTTTCGTGAGCACGTTGCTCATCTGAGGCGTCTTGCTTCTCGCTCAGCCTCCAGCAGTGTCAGAATATCGCCCTCGCGGACAGGCCCCTTGACGTTGCGAATGATGCTGCGTTGGTTGTCATCGAGAAACTCAACACGCACCTGTGTGCACTGGCCCTGTGATCCGGTGCGCCCGAGCACTTTTGTGACCTGCAACGTGCTCATTCGAATTCTCACCTTCTAATACAGGCTCGCGAATTTATAATTTGGCTGCGGTCTTATGGCGTGTGCGGTATTTTAGTTCCATACCTATCTGCGGTCTTAGGATGGCACGGGCGGTGTTTTGTCTGATTCTAGTCGTTTAGCCAACCGAACACCTACGACATACCTCTCCAGTTCGGAGTCTGGTCCGAACTACAGGGTGAACCAAAAAAGGTTCCAATTCTAAAATGCTCTCACTGGCTTGTGCTGAAATGTTTCGAGCTGAAAATTGGAACACTGTTAGAAAACATTTAAAGGTTTTTCTGACCAAATTTTTGTCACGGTAATGTTACTCACTACAGCAAAATATTTGGAAAATATGAACAATCGACAACTGTTGTAAAATGCAGAGGGTTGATTTAGCTGTAACAAAGATCAAATGATGAACGTTGGTGACAAGTGACAACCCGTACCCGAGTGTTCACAACAGAAAAAAGATTAAAAACATCAATACGCACATACAGTAGCTTGAAAATGCCGAATGCCGAAATGCATTTGAACAGTTCACTTCGAGCCTGAGCGTGCGTGGGAGCATGCAAATAACTTTTTCACCGTGGTTCGGCAATTTTGTGCAAAATTCAGTTCGACCTCGCGTGACGATACATCAGTTCGGAAGTCAGTTTACGAGCAATGATAAACAATGAGATTATGGATGAACATTGTTTTTTCGTCAAAAATTGTTATTTTTTGAAAATTACACTGTAAAAACGTAAAAACAAAAAAACTTGATCACAAAAAAAAATCTCCCAATGTGTTTTAACAATGTTCCAAATTTTAAACCAGGAGGTCCCGTTGTTACAGCTTAAACAACCCTCTGCCAGTACCGAAGATGTGGGGGTGGTGGGGGGGGGGTGGGTGGTCTCGAAACTCGAAATCTCGAAACCCCCCCCCCCCTCGAAGATTTGCTTTCGCCTTCGGTACTGCCCTCTGCATTTCAGAACATTTGTCGTTTTTTCATGTTTTCCAGATATTCTGCTGTAACAAGTGATAGCAGCAACATACCATGACAAAAATTTGGTCAGAAAAGTTTTCTAGTAGTATTCCACTTTTCAGCTCGAAACACCTCAGCACAAGTCAGTGAGAGCATTTTAGAATTGGAACCTTTTTTGGTTCACCCTGTAAAACAATGGCCGATGGTGCCTCCGCCTCAAAAACTCTCTCCTTAATGCAAATAAGCTTTTTTCTTCTTGGGGCAAATTGTGCTTTCAAGCGCCAAAAAGAAATAATCATATCGAACATAAGCCAAAAACACCGAACGAATGAATGACTTTCTGATTGAATTGAACGAACAATTAATTCCTTATCCTTTCCTTACCTTCGCGAGTTTTACGGGTTTATCCATCACGATCACGAAGATTTATGGTTTCACTTTACTTCTCTTGAGTCGTTCGAGATTTTTTGAAATTTAGCTCTGTAAAAATTCGACCGCGGTTCTAACTAGGGTTGTTAAAAAAAACAAAAATCGAATCAGGAAGTCCGAAGAACCACATATGATATGCAAGCGCCTCCCGAATGACTCCCGTATGGCGGAACTTTGCAGATTTTGTTTTGGTGACCTCAATTACCCCTTTTCCAAACCGTCACCATGCCTCTTCTTGTGTTTTGACCTCCAAAACGTCACTAATTGTCCCCAGCTAAACTAATGCTAAAGTGAAGACAAACATACCGTCTTGAAATTCGATCAATTCTTCTGATGGTGTCGCGACGACACGACACGAAGCAGCAACCAGACAACGTAGCGCTTGCAAACGGTGCAGCGAGCGCAATCGGACGCTCTGCGAGGCGAATCGTCACCTTATCTGCATCGGAAATGGTAGGCCAAGCTTTGGGACGCTCAAAAACTTCATCGCAGATGTTGTCGTAGCCTAAAATCAGTCGGTAAAACGGCCCAAAATCGACTGCTAAAGGTTTTACGAGGTATAATCAAAGAAAATTTTTGTTGAACTTTCGAAAAATTGTGCCAAAATTGAGGTTTTTGGCAAAAAATCATTAAAAAAAACCCCTTTTTTTTTTTTTTTTTTTTTTTTTTAAATTGCCCCCCCCCCCCCCCCCCCCCGCCCACGGTTTTTGTTTAACAACTAACTTCTACTTTCTAGGGTTGTTTTGTTAAATAAAACAAAATCGTCATTTTTTTATTTTTTTTTAAATTAAAAAAATTGTACGGCTTTGTTTTGTATTTAAAAGTACATGTACGGTGGAGGTGGTCCTCTTCCTTTTCCTCTTCAACACAGGAAAGAAAAAAATGCAAAAACCAATTTGATCCTTTTTCACCTATCAAAAGGGCTTGGCTTATGATTGGGATTAGATTTAGGATTAGGAACCTACAACAACTTAAGCAACAATTTATGGTTGCCCTTCTTTTCTAAAAACCGACAAGCTCGTTGTCGGACATTGTTTAAACGGACCAAATTCTAATCCTAATCCTAAAGCCTGATCCTAAGCTTAACATGATCCTAACCTAATCCTAACCTAAGGCAAGCCTTTTCAGAAAGGAAAATGTCAGAACAATTGCGTTTTGAACAAGTTCTTGTTGGGGCCGGAGCGTGTGCACGCGCGCTAGTGGATCATGAGCATGAGCATGCCGATGCCACGTGCGCGTGCGTTTTAAAAAAGAAGCGCCAGGACAATTTATCTCATAGAAAGTCAAAAATCATATTTACAGTCCAAAATCAACTGCTGACGACGGTTTTACAAGGTAATATCAAAAAAAAAATTGTTGAACTTTCGAAAAATTGTGCCAAAATTAAAGTTTTTAGAGCTTTTTAGATTGGAGAAAATTTTTGTTTTAAATTTCGATTTTTTTTAAATTGGCATTTTTGTTTTTCATCACTTTTTTTAAATTCGATTTTTGTTTAACAACAACCCAACGCCGTTCATTTGTTTTTTTTTGTTTTTATAGAAAATTAAAAATTACAGAATCTTTCCCGTGATGCATCATTATTAAAAGTGTGCAGTAGCGGTGCCCATGCTGCCCTATAACACAGGAAAGAAAAATTGCAAAAACTAAATTAATCATTGATTGGCTATCAATCTATTTTAGTGTGTATTCAAAAAAATAATGCAGCAAAAAACATTTTAGTGTGGCAAGCAAAAATCTTTTAGTGAATCATTGAAAAAATAATGTAGCAAAAATATTTTTCTGTAACTCCAATAAAATGTGGAATCAGCTGATTGGTCGACCGAGCGAAGCCTGCTCACACTCTGCACCGTTCTTTTTTCGTGGATTTGGATTTTATTGTAACGTGTTTTTATGAATTTCCAGCACCCTTTTTATGCTAAAATAAACTCAAAAGGTTTGAGACCGCGAAATTCAAAAAATTTTTATTTAACAGCTCAACTCAAAATGCATTTTTGTTGTTTGACAAACAACGACGACGATGTCGTCGCTTAATTTTTGCATGTGAACTGAAAGATAAAAACCTGAAAAAGTGCGCTGTGCATGGTTTGCTGCGTGCACCAACGAATTCTGGATCAGCGAATGATAATTCCTCATCAATTATTTCTCCAATCCAAGATCTTTGATTTCGCTTACATTTTGAACTGATTTTCCACCAACAGTACAAGTGAAAGTGTGCCACCACATTCGTTGAGATGCCGCGCCGCACGCACCCCCCCCCCCCACCTCCTCCTCACTTAAGGACACCCCGCCCACTTTAAAAATTTTATTTCATTTCGGCACTGGTACGTGCCGTGCCGTCCCCTTTTATTGTTATCCTTGGTGCTAGATGTTGTTGGTATATAAACAAACAATAATTAAGTGAGGAAATTTTTTTTCGCATTATTGTGTCATCAATCTGGTTCTTTCCTGACGACACTGACCCAACCCAAACTCACCAAACACTTGGCAAACTGCGCTGCGAGAACTGCAAGACAAATCCAGTCATCATGACAACAGCCATTGTTGCATCTCCAGCAGAATCGCTGGTGTTCAATTCTGAACCATCAGAGGTACAAACAACCGAGTTGCGCCTGTACAATCCAACCAGCTCCAACGTCGCTTTTAAGGTATAATTTATACTGTTTCTCGTATTGTGAATCATAAAGTTTGATTTTTTAGCGAGCGTCATTTTATTTACAACTTTTGTTTCAGATAAAGGCGACAGACAACGAACACATTCACACGAATCCAGTCATGGGTTACATTCAACCGAAAGAGACCACAACAGTGGTATTGACGTGGCGTTTTCCCCCTACTGGTCAAAAACACTATTATTATAAATACTTTTTACTAATTAACTTACTAGTTACTTTTTGTTTACTAAAATAAATAGTATGTTTTTCTGGTTTGCTCATTTACTGTTTTCACTGAAGTTTACAGAGCAACTTCATGAGGATGCGTTGCATGGCTTGATGTTGCATATCTATGAGCTAGATGGACCGAACAGCCTGGATAATGCTCCACGCGTGTCCCGCTTTTGGCATCAGCACGAAACAGACCCACAGAGAGCTCGTTGGCTGCATGTCACGTTTGACACTGGCGTTTTGAGCGCCACAGAGGTATTCACTTTGTATTTACATTTTCTACACACCGAAATATGTAATGCCAAGCAAGGTACGCGCAAAATATTTGGTCGGATCTACAGTAGATACAGGTGTTCGTGCAGATGCAGAAACCAGTGCACATACCGTATTACCTCAAATAAACCCCCATGGGGGTTTATTTCTTCAGCGACTTCTGGGGGTGGGGGTTTATTTGGGGGGGGGTTTATTTTGGGGGGGGGGGTTAATTGGAAACCATTTTTAGGGGTTGGCAAAATAGCAAAAATACCTTCCATGGCAGGAAGGAAGTCGCAGAAACTTCTACTTCTCACAGAGATTTCCTGTTGTAACAGCCTTTTGTAATGAAATTACCACTAACTCATCCCTTTGGGGCCTTTGGTAGGACAATTTCACCAATGTCACTGCATTCAGCCACTGAATTCGCTAGGTATGTGTTTCAAACAGGTTTCTAATAAACCCCCATGGGGGTTTATTTTTGGGGGGGGGTTATTTGGAAACTTGTCGAGGGGGTGGGGGTTTATGTTTTTTTGTGGGGGGGGGGTTAATTTTGGGGGGGGTTTAATAGAGGTAATACGGTAAATAAACTTTCAAAAGCAAAAAGACGATTTTTTATTGTGAAATGATTCCATGCTAGGTTCCATCATTGACGGCAGCATCCCACACCGAAACCGACTCTGAAGCAGCTCGGGAAGTTCAATCTGAAAGTGCGTACCTAAGTACAACTACACAAAAATCACTTCAATAAAGACCAGCGTCCACCAGTGGTGTACGGAATGGCCAATTAAACATGGCAGCTTTTTTCGGAATGCAAGGAGCGCGCGAAATTTGAATGGAATAAAAAAAGACGCTCAGAAAGCCAAATTTTTAATCGTGCTTTTTACTGATTAATTTGTTTCTGCTCTGTTTGTTTTTTGTTCAGTGCACACACATTGGGAATTATAATCTTGGCATTCATGAAAAAGACCACTCCGCGACAACAATGTAGTCAGCGACTAATCTTGCCTTGATGAAGAATACAAGGACTGCCTTATTTATACGGCCACACTGTAGACTGTAGATGATGCGAGAGTTTCAATAACTTTTTATTACAGCTAATCTGACCATCAACAAAAGATTATCGTCCGCTAGCGTCTTGGTCGAAGAACTCAATCGTCATTTGATGTCCGAGGAAGAAGAAAAAGAGGCATCGTCAGCTGTCGAAACTTCCGCATCCATTCCAGACGAAGCCGCTTCCGAACAACTGGAAGAAACCACGGAGAGCCAGCAGAAAAATTTGTCCGAGCAACAGCTTTATTCGGGGCAAAAAAAGCATCAAAAAAAGTTTATGGGTCAGCTGCGCTCGAGCATTCGGGTCTGGATCATGCGCAACAACCAAAAACAGTCTAAGATGAAGACAGCTTCCAAGGAATCAAGGAAGACATCCGCGGCGGAAAGTCAGCCGCAAAAGCCAGCGCAAACAGGCTTTCGTGAATGGTGGACTCTGCGTTTTGGCCGTGAACAACATGTTCACAACAACAACAACTCCGGCTCCCGCTCCACTATTAACAACCAATGATTCCTGAAAGTGACAAAAATAAATTGTAAAATCGAAAGCAGTCAGTTATGGTGTTCTTCAAACTTATTATGTTGCAAACTTGACCATTCACTAGTTTCATTGCAAGCACGACTGTTCCCAAGTTTCTCTGAAAACTTGACTGTTCGTTCACTAGTTTCGTGTGCGACTGTGATTAAGAGACAACGCACTAATAATAAATTGAAATGCCACATTGGCTCTTAAAATTTGATGAAATGAACTTTTCTTAAAAACTGCGAAAGTAGCAAAATTAGCATTCTTAACGGAAAAGAAAACTAGTTTCAATCTTTATGTGGCAATTCAAAGTCGCCTAAGTGACTCGGCCCCACGTAGGGGACTCGGATCACTTTACCAATTTTGAATTCCCGCGTCATCCATAAAAATGTTTACCTATCTATGCGCGCATTGAGTTGCGGGTCCAAAATAAAAGATCATACTTCATGAATGCCGCTTTAAAAATGCACAAAAATGATCGTTTTCATATTATGCGGATTGAACTGTGTTAGAGTTGGAGCAGTGCTGGAGTGGGGTGGGGACGCCCGAATCAATGAACATTAAGAGTTTATCAGTCGAACTCAATAAAATGTGGAATCAGCTGATTGGTCGGCCGAGGGGAGGCTGCTCACACTCCGCACCCTTCTTTTTTCGTGGATCTGGATTCTATTGAATCGTGTTTCTTTTGAATGAGTGTGAATTTCCAGCACCCTTTTCATGCTAAAAAAAAACTCAAAGGGTTGGAGAACTGCGAAGTTCATTTTTTTTTATTCAACAGCTCAAAATGCATTTTTTACTGACGACGACGACGACGACGTCGTCGCTTAATTTTTACTTGTGAACTGAAAGACTGAAATGAGTGCGCTGTGTAGCCAGCTGAAGGGGGTTTCATTCCTAGCTGACCGATCGACATGCGTCCGCAATTAAAAAAATGCGTTCCGACTTCGCGGACGACGACGACACGACGACGACTTTGCTTTCATTTTTTCATTTTTTTGTACACCCCCCCCAGAGCACCAGAGACCGTCGGGTGGGGGGGGGGTGGGGGGCACCGTGCCAGCCACCCCCCCTAAAACCGGGCACCCCCCATCGGACCCCCCCTCGAAAATTTGGCCGACACCCCCACACCCCCATGAAATTTTGTCTGGCGGAGACCCCCCCCAAAATTTTCTGCACACCCTTAAATTTTTTTTTGAAAATCATGATTTTTTGTCTATAAAGTCCATAATATAAGCTGAATATATGATAACTTGACCATCTTCATTGTAATTTCAAAGATTTTGCAGCAAAATTTAGCGTTTTTCCTTCAAAATTTAAGCAAAAAAATATCGTGGGGGGGTGTACCCCTCCCCAACCAAGTCGACACCCCCCCCCACCCGGGCAAACCCCCCCCCCCAAATTTTGGTCAAAATACCCCCCCCCTCTCGAATTTGGGGCCAGACCCCCCCCTCCCAGATTTCGACCTTCCAAACCCCCCCCCGACCAAATCCTGACCGTCTGACCACCCCCCCTTTGATTTTGACTTTCGATGGAGACATTTTCTCTTGTATATCTCTATCAGTACCGAAGGCGAAGGCAAATTTTCGAGGGGGGGGGGTGTCGTCACGTGGGGGGGGTGTCAGTCATGGTACAGTGACACCCCCCAGGCGTGGGCCATGGGGGGGGTGCACTATTGTAGAAAATTTTCTGGGGGGGTGCACACCCCCACCCCACCCATGAGATTTTTTCGCTTAAATTTTGAAGGAAAAACGCTAAATTTTGCTGCAAAATCTTTGAAATTACAATGAAGAATGTCAAGTTATCATATATTTAGCTTATATTATAGACTTTAAAGACAAAAAAATCATGATTTTTGAGCAAAAATTCATGATTTTTGGGTGGTCCGAGAAAATTTTTGGGGGGTGTCACTGTTACTTAGGTCCATCTAGGGGGGGGGGGTGGGGGGGGGTGTCTAGCAAATTTCGAGGGGGGGGGGGTGTGGGTGGTCCAGTGTCAGGTTTTGGGGGGTGGGTGTCGCGTGACCCCCCCCCAACGCGGAGGTCTCGGGTGCTCTGGGGGGTGTACCCCCACCCCCCCTGTCTTCGGTACTGATCTCTATATTTCTCTCATTTGTAGGTATCTATATTATATGCATGTTTGTATCTCAATACATATTGTATGTTTTTTTGTATACGTACCACTTTGTTATACATTTACCACTTTGTACGTCAATGTTTTCAATACTGTACTTCAATATCAAGTCTCACCCGTGCAGCGTGTCTCGTTCGTGTAGCTTTCAGATGTCCCGACCCGAACGAAAATCAAAGCAAAATGTATGACGAGAGACTAGAGAGAGGCCTTGACTGGATGGATGCTGTGGTTTCTAGCACTTTTATTCAACAACTTTTGGTCCGACCCCCCCCCCCCCTAGAATTTTCGGTCTCGCTCGGGAACCCACCCCCCCCCCCCAACCAAATCGACCCCTACTAGCCATTTTTTGCCCAGACAATGTCATCGTCAAAAAAAAATTTTGGTCCGACCCCCCTCCCCTGGAATTTTCGGTCTCGCTCGGACCCCCCCTAGAATTTTCGGTCACGCTCAAGAGCCCCCACCAACCAAGTCGACCCCCCCCCCCCCCCGGGACGACCCCCCCCCCCAAATTTGGGCAGACCCCCCCTCGGATTCGCCAAAAATCGGGCTCGACCCCTGCATGGGACCCTTCTGGCGGGGGGGTCCCACGGTACCATAGGTTGGACCCCCCTCACTTTTTGGTCGGCACCCCCCCCACGCAGTACCGAAGGCGAAAGCAAATTTTCGAGGGGGGGTGCCGAAAATTTTTCAGTGGGGGGGGGTGTCAGTCATGGTACAGTGACACTGACACCCCCCAGTAGAGTTGTTAAACAAAAATGAAAATTTAAAAAAAAGTGATTAAAAAAAACAAAAATGCCAATTTAAAAAAAATCGAAAATTTTTTCTCTAAAATTTTTCTCGAAAATTTTGTCGCGTCCATGGCGTAGCGGTAGAACTTCGGCCTACAGTTCTGTAGGTACCAGGTTCGAACCTCGCTGTGGACAAGACATACTCGTGGAAAATTAGAGTGACCAATGAACATCTAATGGTCTATTCCCTCCTGAGCCGAGGGTAAAATTGGGCTCGGGGCAGTATTGCCCGTCTCCGCCGGAGTTTGGTACCTTCGGGTTTCCGGAACCGGCGCGCGTACAAATAAAAAAAAGCTCTGAAAACCTCAATTTTGGCACAATTTTTTGAAAGTTCAACAAAAATTTTCTTTGATTATACCTCGTAAAACCTTTAGCAGTCGATTTTGGGCCGTTTTACCGACTGATTTTAGGCTACGACAACATCTGCGAAGCGATGAAGTTTTTGAGCGTCCCAAAGCTTGGCCTACCATTAGGGTTGTTAAAAAAAAAACAAAAATCGTCATTTTTGTTTTGTTTAAAAAAAAAATTTTTTTTTACAAAAAAAAAATTTCAAAAATCAAAGTTGTGCTAAATCAATCAGGGAGTCCGAAAAACCACATATGATATGCAAGCGCCTCCCGAATGACTCCCATATGACGGAACTTTGCAGATTTTGTTTTGGTGACCTCAATTACCCCTTTTCCAAACCGTCACCATGCCTCTTCTTGTGTTTTGACCTCCAAAACGTCACTAATTGTCCCCAGCTAAGCTAATGCTAAAGTGAAGACAAACATACCGCCTTGAAATTCGATCAATTTTTCTTATGGTGTCGCGACGACACGACACGAAGCAGCAACCAGACAACGTAGCGCTTGCAAACGGAGCAGCGAGCACAATCGGACGCTCTGCGAGGCGAATCGTCACCTTATCTGCATCGGAAATGGTAGGCTAAGCTTTGGGACGCTCAAAAACTTCATCGCAGATGTTGTCGAAGCCTAAAATCAGTCGGTAAAACGGCCCAAAATCGACTGCTAAAGGTTTTACGAGGTATAATCAAAGAAAATTTTTGTTGAACTTTCGAAAAATTGTGCCAAAATTGAGGTTTTCAGAGCATATTAGAAGAAAATTTTTCGAATTTTTTTTTTAAAAATCGGCATTTTTGTTTTTTTTTAATCACTTTGAAAAAAAAATTTTTTTTCATTTTTGTTTAACAACCCTACCTACCATTTCCGATGCAGATAAGGTGACGATTCGCCTCGCAGAGCGTCCGATTGTGCTCGCTGCTCCGTTTGCAAGCGCTACGTTGTCTGGTTGCTTGCTGCTTCGTGTCGTGTCGTCGCGACACCATCAGAAGAATTGATCGAATTTCAAGGCGGTATGTATGTCTTCACTTTAGCATTAGTTTAGCTGGGGACAATTAGTGACGTTTTGGAGGTCAAAACACAAGAAGAGGCATGGTGACGGTTTGGAAAAGGGGTAATTGAGGTCACCAAAACAAAATCTGCAAAGTTCCGCCATACGGGAGTCATTCGGGAGGCGCTTGCATATCATATGTGGTTCTTCGGACTCCCTGATTGATTTAGCACAACTTTGATTTTTGAAATTAAAAAAAAAATTTTTTTTAACAAAAATGACGATTTTTGTTTTTTTTAACAACCCTACCCCCAGGCGTTTTAATCGTAATCAGTACCGTGGGCGGGGGGGGTGGGGGGTAAACCCCCCCCACAGCACCAGAGACCCCGTCGGGTGGGGGGGGGTGGGGGGGCACCGTGCCACCCCCCTAAAACCGGGCACCCCTTCCATCGGACCCCCCCTCGAAACTTTGGCCGACACCCCCCCCCCACACCCCCCATGAAATTTTGTCTGGCGGAGACCCCCCAAAATTTTCTGCACACCCTAAATTTTTTTCGAAAATCATGATTTTTTGTCTATAAAGTCTATAATATAAGCTGAATATATGATAACTTGACCATCTTCATTGTAATTTCAAAGATTTTGCAGCTAAATTTAGCGTTTTTCCTTTAAAATTTAAGCGAAACAAATTTCATGGGGGGGGGTGGGGGGGGTGGAGCCCCCCCGCAGAACCTTTTGTAAAAATGCACCCCCTGCCCATGGGACCCCCCTGGGGGGGGGGTCCCACTTTACCATCGGTTGGACCCCCCCCCCCCCTCACTTTTTGGTCGGCCCCCCCCCCCCCCCACGGCACCATACCCCCCCCCTTCGAAAATTTGTTTGGGCCCACGGTACTGCCTGTGTACGTAATGCATCATTATTAAAACAGCTGCATCTGCAGTTCCGGTGCTCCTCCTCCATAACACAGGAAAGAAAAAAATGCAAAAACTAAATTGATCATTTTCACCTTATCAAAAAGGCTTGGCTTAGGATTAGGATTTGGTTTAGGATTAGGAACCTACAACGACTCATTGCAAGCAACCTCTGATCAGAAATCAAAAAAATCACTTTTAAGTATGTATACAAATCCGTTTTAATTTTATACTTGATTTTTAGCATGTTTGAAGCATTATTTCGCTGTTTTTATAGCTTTTTAGCGTTTACCGTTCTATCCAATTTCAAAATTTTGACCGCCCCCCGCAAAGTCACATGCCCCCCCCGTGGCCCCCCCCAAAATTTTCCAGCTATCTATCTATCTGGAAAATTTGCTCCAGCTATCTTATCGGCCCCCCCAACCCCCCGGCTCTGGAACAACTATGGCTTGGCCTACCATTTCCGATGCAGATAAGGTGACGATTTGCCTCGCAGAGCGTCCGATTGTGCTCGCTGCTCCGCCTCGTAAAACCGTCAGCAGTCGAATCATGATTTTCGAAAAAATTTTTAGGGTGTGCAGAAAATTTTGGGGGGTCTCACAGACAACATTTCATCGGGGGTGTGGGGAGGGGTGTCGGCCAAATTTTCGAGGGGGGTCCAATGGGCCATGGGGGGGGTGCCCGGTTTTAGGGGGGTGGGGTGGCACGGTGCCCCCCCCCCCCCACCCGAGCCCGACGGTCTCTGGTGCTCTGGGGCAGTAGCGAAAGCGGGACCTCGGGTGAGGGGGGGGTGTTTGCCTAATTTTAGAGGGGGGGGGGGGTCAGGTGCCTTCTCGGTGAGGGGGGTGCACTGGCAGCAAATTTTCTTGAGGGGGGGGGTGCACTGGCAGAAAAATTTCGTGAGGGGGGTGCACGGGATCGCACGGGTAATACCAAATTTTTGCCTTAGAAAAACACAGAAATTCTTGTAAAATACAGAATATTTTGTGCAAACAAGCTGCTTGTTTGGTCAGAAACAACAAAATATATGCAGGGACAGACACAAACGTCAAGAAAATTGCAAAAATTACGGTATTTTTTGGAAAAAATTGAGAAGAGATTGACCACCGTGAGGGGGGGGGGTGCGATCCCGTGTTTTCTCGCGGAGGGGGGTGGGGGGGAGTCTAGTACCCGTGTCGAGGTAAAGGGGGGGAGGGGGGGTACACGGGTATCTGCCCGTGCACGGGCAGGATTTTCGGCTGAGGGGGGGGGTGGACCTAGAGATGTAAGCTTCAAAAAAATTTTTTTTTTTTAAGTAAAAAAAATGAGCATTTTTTTTATTTTTTTTATTAAAAATTTTTGAAATTTTTTCTTTAATGTGCCCTGAAAATGCCGTTTTTGGCATAATTTTTCGAAAGTTCAACAAAAATTTTCTTTGACTTTACCTTGTCACTTAGTCTTCAACGCTGCAGGTGGTATTCTGGATTGATTTATCGACTGTTTTCAGCCTTGGTGAGTGATGATCGACTCGCGCATTGAAGTACTTGAGCGTCGCAAAGGCTAGTTCAACAAATTCCGATGTCGCTAAGGTGAGATAGAAGCAGAGAACTCACATTTACGCATCGTTTTTCAGGATCTCGAAAGGTGGAAATTGCACTGTCTGCCACTGCAAGCGTAACTTCGTTGGTTGCTCGTTGCTGTTTCGCCTCGTGTCGTCAGCATGATCACACCGGTTGGTTGTGGAACTTGTTTCCATGTTATTTGAGGTGAATTGAGAGGCAAAACACGAGACGTGATGTCGTCGGTGGGAAAATGGGGTCGCCGAAACCAAGTCTGAAATTTTCACCCTCCTCCCATATGAGTGGGGGTCATATGGTAAGTCGGTGGCTCCTCAGATGGTGATATTCGGACTCCCTGAAAAATTCTGAACAACTTTCATTTTTAAAAAAAAAATTTAAAAAAAAAATTAAAAAAAAAAAAAAATAGAAATTTTTTTTTTGACATCTCTAGGTGGACCCCCCCCCACCCCCCCTCGCACTTTCGCTACTGCTCTGGGGGGGAGGTGGGGGGTGTCAAGCAATTTTCGAGGGGGGCGTGGATGGTCCAGTGTCAGGTTTTAGGGGGTGGGGTCGTGCGTGGGTGTCGCGTAACACCCCCCAGCCCAGGCCCGCCCACCCCCCACGTCTTCGGTACTGCTCCTTACCAGTACCGTGGGCCCAAAAAAAATTTCGAAGGGGGGGGGGGGTATGGTGCCGTGGGGTCAAAATTTTCTGTACTGTACTGTACTGTACTGTACCCACGGTACTGCTCATTTCACAGAGAACGTAAAAATGAAAAATTTTCTTTCAGTTTTTCAGAAAACAAAAGTCACAGAGACAGAATGTTGTTCAACAACTTTGTGTATTACTACACGTCATTGGCAGCCATCGGTTCACTGGTTTTGTATGTGGTCGGCAGAAAACGCCAATACTCCTCACAACAAAACCATCGATTTGCGTCCGGTTTTGGACAGCAAAACTCGGAGTTTCGTCGTTTCCAGCATTTGTTTCTGATCGGCTATTTGCCGTGTCTGTTCGCAGACAGCCTACAAGCGCCGTATCTGTATTATCTGTACCAAAGCTACGGTTATTTGGAGTCGCAGATTGCGGTGCTGTACATCTGCGGCTACGCAACCAGCATCAACTTTGGCTTGATCTCTGTGCACTTGGTGCAACGCGTCGATCGGCGTCTGCTGTGCCTCGTGTTTGTTGCGCTGAACTCCGTCTCATGTTTGATGAAGTTTGTTGACGTTTACGCAGTGCTCTTGATCAGCCGTGTCATGGACGGCATGGCAAGCGCACTATTGGTGACGCCGTTTCAAGAATGGTGCGTTTGCTGTTGCTGCTGTTCAGCGGAGCGACCAGTGTTTTCAACTTGTTGTTTCTTGGTTAGGGCTAACCCATCCATCCATCCATTTCATTTCGCGAAAAGCAGGAAACTCCGATAAAACTGTATGAACAGCATGAAATTCGGAGACCCAAGAGAAGCGTGCAGAACGCCGTCGAGTAGGGTGCCCATCTACAGTTTTCTCTGTCATTAAGTGCCTATACACCCCTCGGCGGTGCTCGATCCCCCGAATGCACAGACAATAGTCTAATGCGCTACCACTAGACCACAAGGGTGGTAGAGGAACGTAGACGAAAAGCAGAGCCAGACTAGAAGCAAATAGCTCGGCTCGACTTCATGTTTGTTTTGTTCTCTTTGCTACTTTCAACCGCAAGCAATCGCAGTTGCATTTTCTTTCACGTGAACGCCCAGTTTTCATGGTGACGCACAATGCAGGTACGTGCATGAGCACTGCGCACGCTACGACTTTCCAAAGGAGTGGATCGCGTCGACATTCGGCCGTGTGGCGCTGCTCAGCGGCGTGCTGTCCGTGTGCGCCGGCTTCGTTGCCGAGTTCTCCGAGTCGGCGCTGCGTGTCACTGCGTTCCCGTTTCTGCTCGCCATACCTGTACTTCTGTTTTGTTAGTCTTTTGCAATATTTTGCTTCTTGAATAAATCTGACAAAACTTCGTCTCCCACATGCGTTCAGGCCAGGGTAGAGACTGTGGATAATGTTTGTTCGACATTCACACTCCGGTTAGCCTGAACGTTTCATACAGCGGACATGCATAACTGTTCATGTTCACCGTTCACTCAGCCGGTTTCTACATGAACACGGTGTGGCCGGAGAATCGTGTGACGTCGCCGCCGTTGGTGACAGCGAGTGGCGTTGCAGTCGGCAGTGGCAGCCGCCCAGACGCATTCTGGCCGCAGTACAGTCGTGCGTTGCGTGTCATCGTGCGCGAGCCGAACGTGCTGCTGCTCGCTGCCGTGCAGTCGCTCTTTGAGTCCTGCATCTTCATGTTCGTCTTCTTCTGGACGCCGATATTTTTGAGACTCAAGCCGATCATCAGCGAGCGGCCGAGGTTGGTTCGCTATTTCGGCCAGCGTTCGTTCGGAACCTTTGCAATGACAGGAAACTAAACTGGTTTCTCCACGCGCGTTCAGAAGAACCGGGAGCAAGAAGGAAAATCGCGCTGTGCACAACGTCTGATGATTGGTGATGCAGGTTCGCACGTGGCAAAACGCAGTTTGCGTACAATTCGTTATATTGCTGCAATGTCGCACACCACATCGTGGCCAGTCAGCAATTTCGCGAGGCGTTTGCAACGCGCTGCCCTTGGCTGCTTTCAGTTTCGGTGGCATCTACTCGTGTTTCATGTGCTCGGTGCTGGCGGGCAGTCTCTGCCATCGGCTGCTCGTCCGTCGTCTGTCGGCAGTGCACCTGTTGTCGGTCTGTGCCGCTGTCGCCATGGTCGCCATGTCCATCGCCGCTTGGCTCACTTATCCAAGGTACTACCAACGAACTGTTTGCGTTTTTATAGCTCTGTCACTTGATTGCCAATGCACGCAGGACAGAAAAGCAGGTTCACGCTGGACGCGACCATTCAAAATGGCTGTCGTCCGAGTTTGCAACGCATGAATCATAAAAGCAATGTTCTTTCCATGTCTGCAAATGCATTTAGAGTGCCAGACCAGAACCGAAAGTAAAGATAGTGCAGTAATGGCGACGGTGTGCCTCCGATGCGTGTCTGTTTCGCGTTGCAGTGAGCGCGATCGCGTTGCCGCGTCGGCTGTCAGCAGTGCAGCACTGAGCGACGACGCCGCCGAGCGCACGCAGACGCCGATGTCGCTCAGCGCCGCGTCGCTCTCCGCTCGTCGCAGCAGTGCGCAGCTGTTGTACGCGACCGTGTTGTCCGTGTTTGGCGTGTACCAGTTTGCAGTCGGCCTCTACTTTCCGTCGATGCAACGTCTCCATCGCGATCTGTTGACGCCGGCTGTGAGCAGTGGCGTCGGCGGCAGCAGCACCGAGCAACAGTCGTCAACGCGCATGGCAGTGCTCGCGATCTTCAGGGTGCCGCTGAACGTGATCGCCTCGGTCGGCCTGTTGCTGATCGTGACTGGCGCCGCCGGTGCACCGTTGCACGCGAACTGGCTGATGGTGATGTTGTGCGTGGCACTGTTGAGCGTGTGTCTGGTGACGTCGTTGCTGTTGACGCGTGCACTCGCTGGCAGCAACGTGGCACAGCACGCCATGCAGCAACTGGTGCTGCGCGCGGACGACGACGACCACGAGGATGATGTGTTCACGTGAATGCACACGGCAAACTGCTGCCGGCCAATTCTGATGCTGGTCAGTCACGCTGCATTTTCGGCTGTTCAAATCATATTATGGTCTTGCGACAATTGGCTGTTCGTGGTTGCCAGTCGGTTTGAGAAGATGGAACTCTTTTAACTAACCCTTGTTGTCCACCTCACATCGATTCGGTTTACCGGTTTTATCGTTGGTGTAAGTTTATTTTTCTTGTCAATGCTTGTTCAGTCTTGTGGATGTTCTCACTGTGATATTGTTCTTTCTGCTACAGCGGTAGTTTTTCCGTAATCTCTCTTCCTGTGCTACGTACGGCGTTAGGGAACGGTGATGAATTTGAATTGTTTGGTTGGGTGAAAATTACACTGTGATTTTATTGTTCAGTTGTTGCTTGTTCAACTCAAGAGGACGCACAATATCAAGACTCAAAACAAACACTTTTATTGTTCCAGCGCGGAAACAAACGACAAGATGGGCAACAAATCAAACAACCCATGAAAACGAAATTTTTGAAAAAAAACGATTTCTACAAAAAAATTATGATGCATTTGTGAATCAGGATATTATGAAGAAAGCGACCGTTTGTTTTTCATCGACTGTGCCTTGCATGTTTACAACGGAAAAACAACAGCATCCTAAAGCAGCCACTGCGGCAGCAGCACTCTCGGTTACAAGCGAATCGCTCCGGTTTGGTTTCAAAACGTGTCGTTGGCAAAATTTCGAAATTGTCAAAAAAGCTCGAAGCGGCGAGTTGGAACGAAAGAGACAAAACAGGTGAACTGTTGTTCCGAACTTAACAACTGCGACGAACTTTCTGGTAAATGGCAAGTTGTCACACAGAAAAATGCAGTTTCAAAAATGAAAACATGGCGTGAAAAAGCAGAAACAAAAAACGGAAGTATATAACGCATGAGACCGTGTGTTTCGGGGCACGAGCAATAAATGAATCAAGCATACTTCAAAAAACAAACGTTGTGTTTTTCAAAAATTCTCACAGAAACAAAAAAATAAATATTGGCAATTTTGTGCATTTTCGCATCTCACACAAACGCACACAATCTAAGGCACACACAACAAAAAAACTGAGTTTGCTAAAGAAAAGGTCTACCAAAATTGTCAAAATGCATTGTTCACATGCGTTGTTCACATGTCAAAAGTTCACATGCGAGCCAATCAATGTTCAGCTCCAACAAGATTTTGTTCCGAATGCTATGCTAGTATTATTATACTCACGATTGTTTAAACACAAAAAACCACCCGTTCGAACATAAGCGGTCGCAGTGCAACAAGGAAGGGGCGACGACAACGTAGAACGACCGGCACCAGCAACACATTGCATCACACTTGCTAGTGCTCGGGCGCGCTCATTCCCCAGTATCTCTTGTTGTAGTCGGCTAGGTCGGACACGAATCGTTCGTTGTTCGCCTCGCCCGGTTTCAGCGCGCACGGGCGCCGCCACTCCTGGCCTCGTTCGTGGATCCACTTGTTCGAGACCCACTTGACGCCGGCCAGCACCGGACACGCAGCGTGCCGCGTTCGTCCGTCGCCCTCGCCATCACGGTACAGGTTGTACCAGAACAGTGCCGAACCCTGCCGTCCAAATGCACACTAGTCACATGAAGCTGCTCGGCGCTGCCACTGGCGAACGTCACATGCACAAGCGGCGTCACCGCATTCGTAGTGTGCACGAAAGTTTGCCACTCTGCCGCTAGTGACAAAGTGCATGCGAGTCGTGCAATCACGTAACTCTTGGCTTACCTTCTCCGGAAACACGGCCACATTCAGCAACGGGAAAACGGTGGCACCGCCCGCTTCAACATCGGTGAGCTGAAATTAATTTGTAATCAACTGTATGTTCAGGTTTTTTAGTCGCGAGGCTTTTTGAGCAGTCCGGTCCCCGAATAAAAAAAACAAATGCACTCTCGCATGGTGTGGCGTTGATGAAAAAAAACTAAAACGGCAATAAACCACCCCCTCCCTATTCTTGTCTTGGTAAAAACATCGGTTTGCCAACTCACCTCCAACTGCGCGGAAATGTATGGAAAACAAAGTCAAAAAGGCAAACATACGTAAAAAAGGCACGTTGCGATACGATTACCGGTGCCGAGACCTTTGAACGCGTTCGTTTCCTCTTTCTAGAAAAAGAAATTTCCACAAAACAACTTACGTCGGTTGCATTCACTTACGTAAAACAGAGTGGTAGCGATCCGATTGCCCGTTTCGTCTCCGTACGGATCTGGATCCCCCTTCTGAAACAACAGTCTTCTTCTTACCTCCATTGTCCTGGTTCAGTATCAACGTGCATAGGCAGCTCCAAAACTGCTGCATTTTGGAACGTGTGGAGTTGACTCTCATTTACTGTTATATTAGGAATAACAAGATTGTAAGTGAGCATGCTACTGTTGTGACGGCATGTTTGGAGCACCATTGTGCATAAGCATAACTTTTTTAAATTCATTTGCCACCACCAAGCATACAATGTAGCGAAGAACTAGAAACAGTCACGCACGCGCTGTGAGACTGAGAGAGAACAAAAAAATGGCGACTAAAATAGTTTAACAACGCGGAAAAAACAATGTAAGCAATATGTGTCGCGAGGCTCCACTCACACGAGCACACCATTGATAACACTGCACAAAATGGGCGAGCACTTGTGAATTTCTGCGTTAGCGGAACCAAAATCCGAACTCTGCTGAGCGCAAATGCCGTGTGCAGTGCAGTGGTTGTGTGTCGCGTTGTGAATTCCGCGAACAGAGGACTATGGATGGTGAAACGGACGGAAACGAAAACGAGTTTCAACCGGATCGGCTTACCGTTGACATATCAAAATGAACATCATAATGGCCGCCAAGGCCGTAGTTGGCCATCTAAAAAACAGATAAACCCAAAAAACAGTACAAAACAGCATTCCGCTGTTTGCAGTCTTACTCTGGCGTGATCAAAATGAACGTCATAGTGACCGCCGAGCCCATAGTTGGCCATCTGCAACATCAAACTCGTTCCAAGATTTGATTTATCTAGTTTTGATTGGTTGTTCGTGTCTGCCGCACCGTCACGTCAGCGTGAAAAAACATATGACACTTTGAGAATTTGTTTTTGATTCGGGTCTTTCTAAAAAACACACTAAAAGGCAGAACCAAACACGCGCGAACAATCCTTTGACAATACTCTTCGGCGCATTTCATGTCTGTTTCTGCCACTCAGTTGCATTAGGTGTGACGCCAGCAAGTACCTGCAAGTCTTCAGCAGTGTCCATGTTCAAGTTGGTCATGAGATCGATGCGCTTGTTGATGCGTGCCACCACCGGGTGATCCTCTTCTTTTAGCCACGCACTGAAACAAGAAAAACAACGATGATACCAACTGGTACGCTGTTCTTTTGTGGATTCCACCACCGTTTTCTGATGACAGTCCTGCCAAAAGCAACCCAAGCGTGCATTCCCAAACCAGTGACAAAGGGACAAACATTGAACGATATTGATTGTTTATAGTCGCGGTTACGCAAGAGGATGCAGAACTTGTTTGTGTTTTTGTTTTACAATTCGAGTTTTTAAAACTTAGTTTCGCATTAGTCGAACAAAATCTGCAGCCGAAACAGCCTAAACGCAATCAAATCATGCCATATAATTGTTATAAAAATCAACTGAAACACAGAAAAAAATGGAAAACTGAGAATACAGTAGAGTGCAAGAAGTTATGAAGCGTCATGAAGGCACCGACCCTGAAAATCAGGGCATAATGCACACAAGAACACAAAGAGAGACACGTAAGAATTAAAAACTCGTGGAACGCTTTTGCGTCCATTTCATAAACTGGCGGATGACTGACTAAAAGTTTCGTGTCGAAAACGGTAAATAAACAAACGAAACAACAGAAACGCGTCAAAAAGTGCTATTCACCTTTTGCTAATACGATAACTCGCATGCTCCAGTTGGCCGGTAGCACGGTTGTGCACGGTTGCCCGTTTCAACTGCAAAACAAAACAACAAACTCAAAAATGACAAATGAAATTGTTAGGAAGATCAGAAAGTCTTCTTGTCTGAACAAAGTACGAAAAAGACAGTTTCGAACACTTCAGCACCGCCGCGCACCGCTTTTCTTTGGTTCACAACAATACAAACTTGCATCAAAAATACATAAAGGATTGGTGAAGAGACAATAAAAAAGCAAGAGAAACAGCCCCAGACCACGACAGAAATAGCGTATTTTCAAGTGAATACAACACGTGAATTGAGTCAGACAAGACAAAAAAACAAGGAGATAGCACGTGACGCAAAACTAAAACAAAACAGAAAACAAACAAAAGTGGAAATGCATGCAATCTGTGGTGAATGATGGATGAGCAAAACTTTAAATTTGGAAATTTGGGTGCAGTGTAGCTTTGCAACAGCAGCAAAACAGTCTGCACCAGTAATCACGGTTGAAAAAAAGGTGCACTGTTTTGTGGTGCCGCAGAGCACTTTTCAATGCAACATGTCTCCCACCACCGACCTTTTGCTAATTCGATAGGATGCTGTTTCGAGTTCGCCAGTCTGTGAATTCTGCACAGTTGCACGAGCGAGCTGAAACACACAAGCAAACGTGAACATAAAGAAACCGAAATAGAAACCAAGAAACATTGCTGGCGGCTGACTGTACTCGACGTTCAACTGAACGAACTTTCCGATTGTTTCCTTATGCGTGCTGCTAATCATCTTCAACGCTTCGTCATCCACATTTCCACCACCGCTAAATCGCAAATTACAAACGAACAAAAAAAGACAAAAAGAAAACTCAAAACGAGGACGTTGAAAAGACACAGAAAGAGCACCAGCAACCAACAAGCACCTACACCATATTTGACGTCACACCGAAGCAAGTCACATTCGCTTGCTAACCAAAGTTTCACTTGCTAACTGACATCTTCCAGCAATCAACGTTGATCTGTATCTGATCTACAGTTGTGAGCGATGACTTGATTGATGGACGTGTAAAAGTTATAAAAGCCCGTAAAACATCTTCATGACACGGTGGCAACCTTTTGCTGATTCGGTAAGTGGCTGGCACATTCTCACCGGTAACTGAATCTTGCACTGTTGCACGCCACAGCTACAACGAAACAATAATGAAACCGATGAAACTCAGTACTCAGAAATTGAAAAGAAAATGAAAACATCGCTGGCTGTTTTGCCTGTGCTCGAGTAGAAATGCAAACAGAAAAAAATGAAACAACGACCACAAGGTTTCAATGATTGCTTTCGTGTTAAGACTTGCGAGTTGCGATTCATTCAGAAAAATAGAAAAAGCTAATATATTGTATTTCCAAAAAATAACGGATTGAAATGGCTTTCATTTTGTGAATGTTAATGAGATTTCAAAACTGTGTTAACAGGAAATTTTATTGCCAAACACAAGGCACGGAAACCACCACTGAACTCCCTCCATCGATATTTGAAATTCGAAATTCAGCACTGAGGAAAACGCGAGGACTCGTGAACCTAGTCATGAATGAATGGCCGAAATGCACGAACATCCCGAAGTTACAGCGGGCTTGCGTAGCACGTTAGAAAGCCGACTTTAAACAATAAAAACCTGTGTTTCATTACGTTTTCGAAATCCGATTTGTGGCGCGCACCAGTTTACCGCTCGGGTGTTCAACCAATGCACGTTCTAACTACAATGTGATAATCGCAACACAAACATTTTTCGACTGCAGCATAATCACCAGTTGTGCAATTATTCTGGGCGGTGGCGGCGCGCTGACGTTCTGGCTTCCAAAATATTTTGCTCTCAAAAATTGAAAAAAGTGTTTCGTGGCGCAAAATCATACAGGCTGAGACTGTCACGAAGAAGTTCAAAGGTTGCCGACATTGCCACCCAAACTTTGGTTTGGTTTCTCGAATTTGACTGCAAGCAAAACAAACTTTGAAAAGTGAAATCAGTTCACATGAACAACGTTGCACCACGAACACAACACGATCGACAATGAAACTGACCCGTGGCGTGGCCAGATCCTTAATCACGTCGATTTCATGGTCGCTCAGCGCGTCACGGAAGAGAACAGCCAACGGCTCCAACAGAATGATCTCGACTCTCACGGGCGCCAGGTACAAAAACGGGCGGTCACGTTTGAGGTAGCAGTAGTACTTGGCCGTCTGTTTTGGACTCTGCAAAGCAATGATGTCGTCACTAAGGTTGGTCTGATTTGAAACAGAACGTTCAGCAACAGGACAAAAGTGCACGATGGTTTCTTCAGACGCAATTCAAAATACAGACGCATTCATTTAATTATCTTCAGCCAATCAACTAAACATCATATTTTGAACGTTTACTCAAACTGCATCCATTCAACATGCACAGATAGGGACTGGGTTGACACGACAAAAAAACGTTTTCCGGTTTTAAATCTGGTTTTGTTCGGGAAGCCTATTTGGAGTGACCGTTCGCCAAGGCCGACCACTGACAATGATCGCCTCGTTGCGACACAGCCGTTCGTAGTCGTCGCGCTCGGGCACGCCGCTGTCGATGTTGCGCGGGTTGTTCACGGGCGGCAGGTTGGAGAGGTCGCGCGGGTTGATGCCGTCCTGCGTCAGCATGTCCTCGTACCATTTCACGTTGCCCTGGGCACGCGGGTGCTCCGGCGCTGAAGCAATCGCCTCAAAGTCACCATGGCCACCGACGCAGCTAAGGTTTGAACACATTGAAACAATACAACGCGCCAGTAGCAGTCTCACCGATCTGGACGAGTTTCTTTGTGAGCGCCAGCGCACGCTTCAGATTGCCCTGGTTGTAAAGCGCGAACGCGAGGTACTCGAGAATCTGCAAAACTGAGCACATTTACGCTATGTACAAAGTGGCCGTCATACACTGGAACAGCTTTTTTGTGAACCGCATGGAACAATAACAATTGTTGCCAACGACGAACGTCTTGTTCGTAGACAGTGGGCGGGTCTTCGTGTTCGTATCGATTGTATGCCTCCTGCATCCACATGACCGTGTGGTAGTAGTCGCCCTGGTTGTAAGCTGTGCGACCCATTTGGAAGCACGCGTGCGCTGCAAAAACAAATAAAACCTACTTGATCGCATAATGCAACTTCGCAACCACCTGAAACTGGGCACGGTAAAAACCGGTTTTTAATATTGCAGGGAGAAAACAAAAAACCATGGAACACAACAGGTGCTTCAGCAAGCGTCCCCAAACCTACCATCCATTTTGTCCGCTTGCCTAGCACCAATGATTCTGCCTTCGGCAATGTCGCGCGTGTCAAGACGATAGGTGTCCTGAAGTGCGTTTGAACGAAAAACGAAACAATAAACAAAGCAACAACTGCACGGTGTCAATTGTCAACCGATCCATCAGCATCCTGATAAGCATCAGTGATGAATGGCATTTTTGGCAACGACATTGAATACACTAGAACTCCAACCAACCTGCAATCTCATCAACGCCGTCGCAGCACCATTCAGATCTTCGTTGCTCGGAAACTTTGCAGTCGACTGCTCACGATGTGCCGTGATGTTGGCGAGGAAATCTGAATAACACACAGCAACCATGACGTAATGCTGTCGATCATTATTGAAGTGCTGACGACTCTGTTCATTTCAGCTTCACTGGACCAGCTGAACGGTGTGACAGAGCGTACGTACCCTCAGCCATGTTGTTGCGCATCAGCCGCTCCACGTGGTTCCAGTCCATCGTGAGCCTTTTTATGAGCAGGTACGCGTTCACTGGATTTGCAACGTAGTCGAGCCCAAGGCCGAGGGCTTCCCGGTTGCGTTGCTCGTATTCAACGGCGAACCTGTCACACAACAGCAACGGCACAACATGAACACTTCATTCACGGCTCTTTGACCCACTGAACTCATGGATATCAGATGCATAATTTTGGTTCTCTTCGTGAAGAAACAATTTTTGTTGGGAATGTCACAAAATAACGCAGCAAACATATTGCAAAAAATACGCACTGTTGCAATGCCTTGAGACGGCGTTGCTCCGACTGAACGTATTGCTCAATGATGTTTGTGATCTGTGTCTCAGCACCAAGCACCAGTTCCATGTCGGCCATTGCTGTGAACACTTCGCTCAGTGAACGCCCCACGAAACTCAGCAGCACGACACACGCAAGTCGCATTCTGGCGGTCAAATGCAACAAAGAGCAATTGGTGTGCTCGCTTGATCAACGACGATCAACAGGCGAGTGGATGCTGATAATGTTGAAACAGCCGTTTATATGCTGCTGCTGGGCGAACGCTGCTGAAGACCCCTCTTGCGGTTTGTTTATTAGTTTTTGCGCTAAAGTAGAGTTGCTTTGGTTTGGTTGGTATTTACCGTTGTATCGTTCTCTCTCTCTCTGTCTCTCTCTGCAGAGCGAAACACTTTAAAAACACTTTTTCACCGATATATTTTCAGTGCTGCGAAAGCGCTGCAAAAACACTGACACGAAAGCAACAACAGAAGCTATTAAAATGTGCAGTGTGATGAAAATTGTTGCAAGTTGCTTACGCTCAAAATTTGAAAATATTTTAAAAGGATGAATGGAATCAAAAAGTTAGTGTGTACTGACAACGAATGTGCCCCAATTTTCACAAGCCTTTATTTAAGCCGAAGGTCAAGTCGAGATTTGAATTTTGAAGTCGAGAGGACTTGATTTGTGGTGAAAACTCCACGGGAAATTTATGACGGCTCCAGGGAAGTTATTGAGACATAACTCCCCGGTAAACGGGAGGACCAAGAGGTGCGACCACACATTTTGCTGCAGGTCCAAAAGTAGTGGGTACAACTTTGAATCGCTCTAACTCGCCAACGCTTGGACAATTTGAGCTGAAATTTTTAGTAAAGTCGCTTACTTAGGAACCACAAACTTAGACCTCCACCAATTTTTAGCCCAAACGATAGAACATTGCCCCTGTGCGGAAGCAAAGTTCGATAAAAAAAGAATTTTTGCATGAAAAAAACATTTTTTTCTGTCTCACATCGGATTTATTCATCGATAACGTCAAACAAGCAATACAACATTTCTGGTTTCAATCCCCGTTCACACAACCGCGCAGATTTTTATTTTCACTCCTCAATTGCCCTCAAAAGCCGAAAACCGTAAATTCAATGAAAGAAATAATCGTAAACACGTTTCAGCACGGTGACATTGAATTGTGCCAGAAAGTGCTCTTGTCAGTGGCCATAGGGCCAGGCATTGAAGCTTGCGGCTCACATTTCGAGAAGGATTAGCTTTCATTTTTGACAGTTTTTTGCTCAACTTGTGGTGACGCTATCGATGAATAAATCCGATGTGAGACAAAAAAATACTGTTTTTCATGTAAAGATTCGTTTTTTTTTTTAATTTGCGTCCGCACAAGGGCAAAATTCTCTTGTTTGGGCTAGAAATTGGTGGAGGGCTAAGTTTGTGTTTTCTAAGTGACTGAAGTTTCAGCCCGAACGGTCTGACCATTGGCGAGTTAGAGCAACTCAAAATTGTACCCACTACTTTTGGACCACTCTGTTACTTTAGGATATCTCCCCCCAATCCCCCAGCTCTGGAACAAACAACTATGGTCTCGGGTCCCTCCAGCTCCAATTTGAAGGTTAAAACCAAAGTAATTTACTGCTTTTTAGTCCATTAACGAGCTCATGAAACCAATTGCAGAAGCTTCTATCGATATCTGGACTTTGATCGTCGATCTTCGACCTGAAAGTAGAAATTGTCACAAAAAATTCTGCCAAAAACAAAGTTCACACAAAACTCTGGGCAAAAAAGCATAATGACACTTTCTGAGGAAAGTGTCTCAAACGCATTTTCAGATGAAAGTATAATTTTGATGGTCAAAATGGCCTTTAACAAAACCACGGAGGCAACACGGAACACGGAGGCTACACGCTTGAGAAAACCACGGACACTACATGGAGGCTACGCGCAGCTAAAGTGACCCATATTTTATATGCACACAACACGCTGCGCACCTTTAACAAAACCACGGAACACGGAGGCACGCGGATTTGGGGAGGATTTGGGAACAGGACAAATCCGTCCCCCTCCAAAAAAATTATGTTTTTGTTAAATAAATAAATGAATAAAGCGCAATAAAGCAAAGCAAAGCTAACTGTCAAAACTAGAGTTCTAGGGAAACGTGTTTCTTTTAGTTTCCTTTTTTGTTTACCCATACATACACA
>JASANC010002791.1:0-36120 GCA_030248135.1 Theristus sp. LFF4_11 | reverse complement strand
AGCTGGTTTTTTTGCATAAAAAACGTCGGTTTTTTGCAGAAATTTTGGACCGTTTGCAGAAATTTTTTTACCAGATTTCTGCAAATTGCAGAAACAGATTTGCATACAAACTTTGGTTCTGCAATATTCATTTTGTGCTTAGCGCTTGACTGAGGTTTCACATTAACATGGAAGAAATTTCAAATAGTTTTTTTTATCAAAAAACAGTTGTTTCGGCGGTTGCTGTAGCACAATGATTGGCGTTTTGTTTTGCCTTCGTAAATAAAATCGGAGTATTTCGAATTCGAAAAATAAAACAGAATCAGATCAAATCGAAAATTATTGTTTGCTGTCAGACTTTCTGTTTGGAATTAGAATGAAGTGATCCATCATCCACACAACAAAAGATGCAAAAATAAGACATTGGCGGAGGTACAAGTTTGTCGTCGAGCTTGTCGAGAATCTCAGCAACCGATTCGAAGACGTGCACAGCGTTCTCAAGGCTGCCAAAATATTCTACCGTCTGAGATGGATGGATCTGAACAGCTGCTGGCGTACGGAAATGCCGATTTGCTGTATCTGCACCAGTTTTATTCAGAGATGTGCACGGGGGGTACTTAGGGGTACCGGCAGGGTGTTTCCTCCCACCCCCAAATTTTTTTGTTGCGATTTCAGGGGCTGAAACCGGGACCAAAGGGGGGGTTTTCGGGTACGCTGAGTTCAAAAATCTTATTTACAAGTCTCCCCGACGCTTCTACTGTGCCCTAAACGCGTATGCCATGGGGATGAGGAGGTAAAATTCCTTGATAATCAATTTTAAATGAAAAAAACGCGCCACAAGGAATCTGAAATCTTGTTACAAATACAAATCAAGGTCGCTGAGTCTGAATATGACGTTTATTTTTTATACACAAACGATGAGCCGATGTAGAGAGATAACTTTAATGTAGATCTCAGAACTGACTACTAGTGTACAAGAAACATCACAGTTATATAGGCGAGAACCATCATAATTAGTGAGTAAATTACCTAATTACAAATGGTGAATACGCACAATTAGATCACATTATCTATACGAATTACTCCGCGCCCTAAAAACGGCCTCTATAGGGACGGAAAGAGAAAAAAATTGAAAAAATCGGAAACTAGCCAAAAAAAACTGAAAACTAAGCCATAAACACAAATCGAAATCGCTGAGTCCGAATATGACGTTTATTTTGACATACAAATTACTCCGCACCCTAAAAACGGCCTCTATAGGGACGAAAAGGAAAAAAATAAAAAAATCGGAAACTAGTCAAAAAAATCTGAAAACTAAGCCATAAACACAAATCGAGGTTGCTGAGTCCGAATATGACGTTTATTTTGACATACAAATTACTCCGCACTCTAAAAACGGCCTCTATAGAGATGGAAAGGGGAAAAATTGAAAAAATCGGAAACTAGCCAAAAAAACTGAAAACTAAGCCATAAACACAAATCGAAATCGCTGAGTCAGAATATGACGTTTATTTTGACATATAAATTACTCCGCACCCTAAAAACGGCCTCTATAGGGACGAAAAGGAAAAAAATGAAAAAATCGGAAACTAGTCAAAAAAATCTGAAAACTAAGCCATGAACACAAATCGAGGTCGCTGAGTCCGAATATGACGTTTATTTTGCCATACGAATTATACTGCACCCCAAAAAAAACAACCACTATAGGGACAAAAAGAGAAAAAATCGGAAACTAGTCAAAAAAATCTGAAAACTGAGCCATAAATACAAATCGAGGCCGCTGAGTCCGAATATGAAGTTTATTTTGCTATACCAATTACTCCGCACCCTAAAAACGGCTTCTGTAGGGACGAAAAAAAATTAAAAAAATTGGAAACTAGACAAAAAAATTGAAAACTGAGCCATAAACACAAATACTCTGCACCCTAAAAACAGCTTCTATAGGAACAAAAAGGAAAAAAATCAAAAAAATCGGAAACTAAAAAATCCGAAAACTGAGCCATAAACACAAATCAAAATCGCTGAGTCCGAATATGACGTTTATTTTGCTATACGAATTACTCCGCACCCTAAAACGTCTTCTATAGGGACGAAAAGGAAAAAAATCTATTCGGACTCAGCGACCTCGATTTGTGTTTATGGCTTAGTTTTCATTTTTTTTGAATAGTTTCCGATTTTTTTCAATTTTTTCCTTTTCGTCCCTATAGAGGCCATTTTTAGGGTGCGGAGTAATTCGTATGTCAAAATAAACGTCATATTCGGACTCAGCGACCTCGATTCGTGTTTATGGCTTAGTTTTCAAATTTTTTCTGACTAGTTTCCGATTTTTTAATTTTTTCCCTTTTCGTCCCTATAGAGGCCATTTTTAGGGTGCGGAGTAATTCGTATGTCAAAATAAACGTCATATTCGGACTCAGCGACCTCGATTCGTGTTTATGGCTCAGTTTTCAAAAAAAATTTGACTAGTTTCCGATTTTTTTAATTTTTCCCCTTTTCATCCCTATAAAGGCTATTTTTAGGGTGCGGAGTAATTCGTATGTCAAAATAAACGTTATATTCGGACTCGGTGACCTCGATTTGTGTTTATGGCTTAGTTTTCAAAAAAATTTTGACTCGTTTCCGATTTTTTTAATTTTTTCCTTTTTCGTCCCTATAGAAGCCGTTTTTAGGGTGCGAAATAATTCGTATGTTAAAATAAACGTCATATTCGGACTCAGCGACCTCGATTTGTGTTTATGACTTAGTTTTCAAATTTTTTGGCTAGTTTCCGATTTTTTCAATTTTTTCCTCTTTCCGTCCCTATAGAAGCCGTTTTTAGGGTGCGGAGCAAAAATAAACGTCATATTCGGACTCAGCGACCTCGATTTGTATTTGTAACAAGATTTCAGATTCGTTGTGGCGCGTTTTTTCATTTAAAATTGATTATCAAGGAATTTTGCCTCCCCATCCCCATGGCATACGCGTTTAGGGCACAGTAGAAGCGTCGGGCAAACTTGTAAATAAATTTTTTGAACTCAGCGTACCCGAAAACCCCCCTTTGGTCACGGTTTCAGCCCGTGAAATCGCAACAAAAAATTTTGGGGGTGGGAGGAAACACCCTGGCAGCAACCGACCAATTGTCGTGCGTTCACTTGTCGCAACAGCAGCTCGCCAGCAGCACCGCCAACGCTGCGCAACAGCACTTGCAACGATTGGACCATGTCGTATATGGAGTCGAGTGCAGGCCAGTGACTGATTGGTTGCGCCACGAACGGAGGCACACGGCCATACTGCAGCGACAAATCACGCATCATCTGACCGTCTGGCCCAGAGAGCCAAACTGAAACAACCGGATCGTCTAGGTTGAGGTCTTCGGTCGTAGTTATTATGACATGACAGCGGCCGAAGCCTTCGACGGCCGAACACTGAACGGGCAAGCACGGCTGCGAAATGTTACAGGCAAACCGTTACAACGCCCGGTCGATACTACCACTGCGAGAGTACAATAAGCAAATCCCAGACGATAATCTCTCTCAGCGTGTGTTTCTCTCCACCGAACCTGTCGCTTTCTCGAAATCATTCTCTCCGTGGTAAGCGGCTAATTTAGCGACAATTTCCGGAACGTTAATGTAGTCGAACATCAGTCCTTCAACAACGTCAACGTCCAGTGGAAGCTGTCTGCAGCGAAAAAGCAATAGAAACACGCGCGCAATTCAATGTGAAACAGCGTTTCACCCACCACAGGAGTTCGCTGCAGAGCACCTGCCATTTTTGCATGCGCCGGCGTTGATGTAGCAATGACAAAGTACGATGTGTCTCTCACCGCTTCGGTGGTTTCAGCCATCTCGTTATTGCATCACCATTGTCGGTGCCATCGTGTGGGTATTGCGCAAATCGCGCTGTATGCTCGTTCATGAACTCGCGCAGCACTGCAAAGCTGACCAGATCACTGCTGTTCGCACGTACGTCCGTCGCCGCCACCAGTTTCAGTCGATCCTCGATTGTCGACAGACGCTGTATACAGTTTACTGCTAGTTTATAGGCAATAAATGACTGGTTGGTGACCACGTGATGCGTGCATTTTCTGCAGAGATTGCGGCGGAAGGCGGAGTCTAGCACTGCACAGAGTGGCATGCATAACGGGTGCACCAACCAATCAGCTAATTGCATATAATATGGAAATCGAGTCTAGAGTTGATTATCGGATAATTGTCGTAATTATAGATATTATTTGTGATTTTCCATCATTACTGATTCCTTTATAACCACCGCATTTGTGATTTATGGGTTGTTCTATATTACTCGTCTGCTCTCTATCTTCGATAAACTCACCACTTATTTCAACTGGTGAGCCCTCCGGTTGATCATCGTATACCTACCGATTGGAGTCAGATTCAAAGTCGCTACCGTTGTTGCTGGTTGTACTGAAGGACGAAATGGCACGACGCGATATGAGCTGCGCATCGACTGGCTCAAGTGACGATGGTTCAGAAGTGTCAGTGCCGTCGGTCAGTTCACAATCGAGTGTGATGACCAAAGGTCGGTTGTTTCGATTGGTGCAAAATATCGAGAAATTTCGCGATCGTGAAACTTTGAACAGACTGTGCAGGACGCTAAAGCAGCAGTACGAATTGCGTCACCATGAGCTGTCCAAGATGCAAAACAGGGTTGCACCGTCGAACAAGTTGTCGTTCAAGAAGCTGCTGTACAAAACTCGGGCGTTCATTCTGGAGTACTTCGAGTACTTCTCAACCATGTCTTTGGAGGGCGATTGGCACATCCCTCGTTGTTCACAGGTGTCTTCCAGGTCAAATGTGCTGATGTCTGGGTCAGATACGTCGACTGCGTCGGAAGCACTGAATAAGTGCATTGCGCCATCCTTGAAGAAAGGTGCGCACACGTTTGAAAGATCTGTACCGGCCTTGAAAAAAGGTGTGCCTCTGAATAAGAGCGCACTGGGTACCACTGCACCGGCCTTGAAAAAAGGTGTGCCTCTGAATAAGAGTGCACTGGGTGTCAGTTCAGTTTCAAATGAAAGTTCAATTTCAAATGCGAGTTCTCAGGACCCGAGAACGTCAAGAAATGTGAGTGTGGCTCCAGATGTGATGACGTTCCAGGAGTTGATGCACACCATGATCGAACGACAAAACGCCATGTTCGAACAACGACAAAAGGAGTTGATGACCACTATGTTCGAACAACAGCAGAACCTGATGACCACTCTTGTTGGTCAAATGCAACAGTTGAAAAACGACAGAAATATGAATGATGAGTAGGGATGGAGCCGGTTCCGGTCCGGATTCCGGATTCCGGATTCCGGCGCCTAAAATTGGATCCGGAACCGGTCCGGATTCCGGCGCAATTTTGCCGGATCCGGCCGGATCCGGCCGGAATGGCCCAGACCCGCTAATTAACCAGTTGATTCCTCCGTTTCGGAGCTGTTCAATGGTTTGACAAATTTGTTTCGGTGCTTTGTTGGTTTTGTTGTTGTGCATTTGACATGTGATCAGTGAGCGTTTCTTTAGTTTAGTGTTCTGTTCAATGGTAAATGGTTCACTGCTTTTGTCTTGAGTGGTAAACTTATGTGCAGCATCGTCCACTTTAAAAAACGTGGCTGCCAGCTTTTGGCCGACGTTGTTGATGAACAATAGCAGTTTTTTTTCAATCAGCCATCTTCGTTGGTCATATTCAGTTAGCTGTCAAACAGTTGCTTTTTTGTGAGCCCCAGAACACCAGCGATTTTAGCGACGTGCGTTACCGTGGGTGTGCGGGGGTGCCGTGATCCCCTAAAACCCGATAGACCCCCCCCCAACGACGAATCCACGCGAGACGACGAATCCATTTCAATGGTGTTGCCCGCCGTTTGCGCACTGAAGCAGCGCATCGAACAAGTCGATGCGAGTGGCATTGGTACGACGAAAGAAACGCTGCTGACCAGCATCGACACACGCTTCCGTGCGCTTTTCCACAACGAATCCAACATCATGGCCACGTACGTTGATCCGCGATTCAAGAATACTGCAGTCGTCTTCGAAAATGAAGCGCGATTCGTTGTGAACTACTTCACATTGCAATGAAAATCTTGAAACGACCGGAGACGCCCACAAACTGCGACGATACATCCGAGATCGCGAATAACGACGATGACGAAAGTGAACGCGAGCCCGAACCAAAAAAGAAATCGACTGGCCTCTACGGAGGCATCGAGTTTCACGCTGCGCGACCGCGCAACCCGTCAGGCGAATGCAGTCTCGAAGACGAACTGCGCGGCGAAAAGAATATGTACGAGTCGGATGATTTTATCGACGAACCGGACAAAAGTGATCTAATGCTAGACTTGTGGCGGCTGAACTCGTCTAAATACCCCAAACTATTGACAATCGCGCGCAGATACCTGGCACCGCTACCAACAAGCGTGGCAAGCGAACGAATGTTCTCTGAAGCCAGGCAGGTGTTTGTGTACAGGCGATCTCGTCTGTCAACTCAGAACGCCGAAAAGGTCATGTTTCTGAATGGAATGTTGCCAGCACTTGATTATCCCTATGCGATGTGAATTTTGTCAATTGTTGTTGTAATTTTTGGTTGGTTCACGTGCTGTGTCTTGCTTACTTTGTTTCTGTGTCTGTGCTGTTTTATGCTGAAAATGTGATGAAGAAGCGACGAAATGTGGGTCGATGTTTTTTAGACATATAAAAGGCCATTCCGGTCCGGATTCCGGCAATTTTTGCCGGATCCGGCCCGGCCGGAATGGGCTTTTGCCGGATCCGGCCCGGATTCCGGCAAATATGCCGGATCCATCCCTAATGATGAGGAAACACCGGTAAAATCAACCATGAATTGTGATCAAAATTTGAACAGTGATTCAAAATCAGACAGTGGTGATCAAGAGCAAAAAGCTCAGACGGACAACAGTTCCCGTGAAATTGCGAGTGACACTGTCAGTGGCAGTGGAATTCATTGTGCCACACGTTTGTTGTCTGGACAGTGGGAAGTGTTTGATCCAGCTTCAAGTGATCGGTTCCAGCCGTGGTTTGATGGCTTGAAGCTGAGGCTGAAGTTGTATCAGGCTCCGCCTGAAGTTGCGATACAGCACATTCGGTTATGTCTGTCAAAAGACGCCAAGAGATCATTTGATCAACAGCCCGAAAGTACTCGCTGTGATATCGACAAAGCGTTTGAGTACCTGGAAACGTGTTATGTTTCAATGAACGAAAACAAAAAAGCAGCGCAAGCATTTGCATACCCAAAACAACAGTCCGGTGAAACTGCACGCGCGTTTGCGATGCGTCTTGAGCGCCTACTGGTCGAAATGGGCAATACGTCGCGAAGGAATGTTGGCAGCTATGAACTGCATTCAACTGAGCTGCAATTGATTCAAAAATTCGAAGACGGCTTGCAGAGCTCGGTGTATGCCTCAAAAGTTCAAGAAATGATGTTTGATGATAAATCGTTCAACCAGATCGTGAACAAGACTGACCAAATGGAGCAAGTTCAACAGTACCAAAAAAGTCGAAAATCGAACAGTGGATCAGTCAACGACAACAACAACAACAACGACAACAACAGTAGTAGTTGGAACAACAGACGATCCAGACGTCAAGGTCAAAACCATTACCAAGACTCTCAAAACCAAAACTGGCATGGTCAAGGTTGGGGTATTGGCTATAATTACTCGGACGGCCAAAGCTGGCATTCAGCAAACGGTTCAAACGGTCAGGATTGGAATAGCGATCACAATCAGAACCGCTATCAGCTCGGTAATGGTCAAGGCCAGTATCAGCGACAAAACTGGCATCCCTACAAGCCAAATTATCAAACGGATCAACGTCAGATTACAGCGCCACAGCAGCCAAAAGCTATTGAGTACAATAAAAACAACACCGCCAACACACCGAAAAAAGTCGGTCTTTTGAAAAATTTGAAGCCCGTCAAAGATGACGAAGCCAACCAGTTTGAGACACCGTTTTTTGAATGGAAAAGAGGTGAATTTCTATTCGGTGGACACTGGTTCCGATGAGATGCTTTTGTCGAGTGTCTTCGCTGCAGCACGTGGTCTCAAAGTTGACCGAACAAAGTGCCAAAAGCTCAGCGCAGTGAATGGTTCCGCTGTGCGAGTCGAAGGAACTTGCGAGCTATTAAACGTCGACAGCGCGACATCCGTTTGTTCTTCGGAACAGATGTGGTCGCGAAGAAGTGCCAATCTATTTCCAAAAGCACGGCGCAAGGTCCTGACGGCATCTGCAATCGCCATTTGAAACACCTGGGTCCAACGGCGCATCGATGGCTGGCCAGCATGTTCGCGAGGTCAATAAATGAATGCAAAATTCCTGCGATCTGGAAGCGAGCCAATGTGATTCCGCTCCTGAAGCCAGGAAAACCGCCAGAACTGAGCAACAGCTACCGCCCGGTGTCACTGCTTTCGCCCGTCGCCAAACTGTTGGAACGCTTGTTGCTGGACCCGCTGTCGCATCACCTGCTGCCGCAGCTGCGACAGCACCAGCACGGCTTCCGCAAAGGACGGTCTACAATCTCAGCTCTCCTCAAGGTGTCGACATCGGTGGCGACCGGCTTCAACAGACCGAAACCTGCGGACCGCACGGCGCTTGTCTGCGTAGACCTGTCGAGGGCCTTCGACACGGTGGACCACCGACTCCTGCTCAAGCAACTCTCGACGACTGATCTACCCGGCACCCTACTACGATGGCTATCGGCGTACCTTCGAGGTCGAGAAGCGTGCTGCACATTCAGAGGAGCAACGTCACCACACCGCCACATAAAAATGGGCGTGCCGCAAGGTTCGGTGTTATCGCCGCTTCTGTTCAACGTGTACGTCGCAGACATTCCTGAGCTGCCACAAGAGGTCAACGTCGTCTCCTACGCCGACGACTTCACGCTGACGGCCAGCAGCCCCCGATACACGGAGGCAGCTGCGGTGCTGACTGAATATCTGAATAAACTCTGCGCGTTCTTCGAACGTAAACGCCTGACAGTCAACGTCAACAAAACAACGGCGTCGCTATTCACGCCCGACAACCGAGAGCACAAGGCCGACCCCAACGTGCGCATCGCCAACGCCAAGCTGCCGACAGAACTGACACCGAAGATTCTCGGCGTCACATTCGATCCAAAACTGTCATTCATGCAACACTGCAATGCTACCGCATCCAAAGCATCGAGACGAGTCCGCACACTCAAGGCGCTCAGCGGCACTAGCTGGGGCGCCACAAAAGAGACACTGCTGACGGTGCACCGCGCGACAGTCAAGAGCGTCATCAACTACGCTGCCCCGGTCTGGGCGCCCAACGCAGCCGCCACGAACATTGAAAAACTGCAGCGGGTGCAAAATGCAGCGCTCCGCGTCGCCACGGGTTGCCACACCGCCGCGCCTGTCCATCACCTGCATACGGAGTGCGCCGAGCTGCCGGTGGAGGAACACCTCCGCATGCTCTGCGTACAATATCTCGCGAGCGCGCGCTACGATGACGCACATCCGTATCATCGCGAGGCGTCCGTCACCACGCGACACAGAGCCATGAAACACACGCTGGCGTCAAGGTTCGATCACGAGGCCGCCCAGGCGATCAACGTCCAGCACCCGACGCGCCAACAGCTCCTGAACTTTGTTCACAGCGTGTCGGTCGCGGACGTCATTGCACGGTGTCCGGCGAACCCTGTGCTCAACGCGCCAGCGCCACCCATCTCACTGACTGAGCGCGAACTGCCACGCTACACGAGGCGTCGATTGGCACAACTGCGGTCGGGCTACTGCTCGATGTTGGCGTCATACCAGCACAAGATAGACAGCCGATGTCCAGCGCGATGCCCACTCTGCAACGACGCTGACGAAGACGTTCGCCACATCTTCACGTGTCCTGTTCGAGCGCTCGACGTCGTCGCGCGAGACCTGTGGGACCGGCCGGCACAGGTCGCGAAGGCACTGCGTCTGCCGACGGAACAATAATCAGCAGCAGCACGGCAACAAACAACAACAACAAGGAACTTGCGTGGCCACTTTGTCACTGGATGGCCAGACGATCAAAAATTGTGAATTCTCAGTGTCTCCTGATTTAAATCGTGACGTGGATTTGATTATTGGTCGTCACAAGTTGCGTGAAATGGCTGTTAAAGTGATCACTGCAAGTGGCAAGCCACTACGCTTGATGAAAAACAAGCCACGACAGAAAGTGTTCTTCGATCTAATTAATCAACGAACGTCGAACAGTCAGAAGACAACATCATCAAGAACTTGGTACAATCGCGATATTAACCAATACCAATTGGGAGATCGTGTTTTTGTGAAAGATTTCAAGACTCATGCTGGTCGGAAAACAAAACAGCATCCGACTCATTCTCTGCGTGAAGAAATCGTTGAAATGGTCCCACCAACAGCTGCTATGATTCAACTGGACAACGGCAAGATTGTGAAGCGTGCCGTCGTTCATCTTCGAAAACGGGAAAACGACGATAACTACGATGGCCGCGTTTGATTTTGTCGTTGAATGTGATTTTTCTATGCTGTTTGTTGGGGGGAGCAGTTGATTATCGGATAATTGTCGTAATTATAGATATTATTTGTGATTTTCCATCATTACTGATTCCTTTATAACCACCGTATTTGTGATTTATGGGTTGTTCTATATTACTCGTCTGCTGTCTATCTTCGATAAACTCACCACTTATTTCAACTCTAGAGTGTATGAATAGTGTGATTTTGTGAGATGTCCACTCGGCCACCGTCGCTCTCCAATCTTGAACTTTTCAAACTTCTATTGGACAGAGGACAGAGGCCCGTTTTTTAGTGCGATTCCTCCATGCCTAGTGAGTTGCTATGTTCAACGACAATACACGCGTGGTTTCGTTTTTCACCGTGAACGAGCACGCACAACGAGCGCGGGTGTCTGTATCATCAGTGTAAACTCACCGATCCTACTTCCATCAGCTGAACGCGCAGCGCGTTTGGCAGTTGATTGTAGGCGCCTGTCGTACGACGTACTGCGTTCAAATTGTAGCTCTCCAACGCGTAACTTTTGCTCTGACCGCCGATACGAATCAGGCCTACATTGTGCACAGCACGCAAGTCACACAATTCGAAGTGATCATTGGTTGTACAATACTTTGGATTGCGGACACCCGTTGGCTGGGTTGAATTTAAAAACAACCGACGCTGCAAATCAGATGCGCACGGCAGCACTTCAACATCAACTGCGGTCAAACAACCGCCGATCACGCATTTTTCTCACACTTCAGTTTCTTCCAGTGCTTTCCAACCAACCGTTTTTAGTGAACTGCAGACATCCTTCCAGAAACTGATCGAGTGCGTGATTCGTGAAGCAAACCACCAAAATCGGCCGATCCTTGTCTGGATTCCAGGCATTGCTGTTTTCTAGTAGCACCTGAACCAGGTAAAAACAAATGTCAATGATGGAAACTTTTTTTGGTGTGTGACCAGCCTTCCTACTGGTTTCGAACTTTTGTCTCTGTGAACGAACCTCCCATTTAATATAGATATGTGCCTATTAAACAAAACTGAACCAATGGCAGTCTGTCCAATAGAACACCACGTTCCAAATAGCTATTCGTACCCCCCAAAAATAAACAATGGATGGAACTGTGAATAAAAAACAGAATTGATCAAATCAATGCACTTTCGTCAACTGATATCCGATGTATGTTTTGCCGGTGCCTGGTGGTCCCTGTATCACCGACAGTTCACTGCGCAACGCCATTTTCAGAGCGTCAAATTGTGACTGATCGAGACCAATATCGCCAGCGGACGGCCACGTTCTGACGGGAAGGAATTTTTTTTCAGAAAAATAAAGAAACAAACAGTTGTTGTTGTTGTTTTGCGGCCTGCCGAGTGAAGGACACACATCACTCCTGCCGGGATACTATGAGGTCAGCTTCCGACGGAGGCGCGCACTATCACTCCTCCAGAAATAGTCGCATCCAGCTAAGCTGCTGACTTGGCAATTGTTGCAGTGTAATAAAACAAGTGATCACAACGATTGGTCGAACAAACAACCATTAGAAGACACCACAACACAACCAACTGGTCAACAGCCAAGTTCGCCACACGGCCCTCGTGATTGTTTCGTTTCATCGGGTCCATCATCAGACAACTGATGTCCATTGCGGGCATACCGCGTTGGTACTTTGGACGCATCACGGAAGCGTTGCAGTGCACCAGATAGCTGAATGAAAACACGATGAAACAAGAAAATGCTTTCTAAAGGCCCGTTTAGCCGTCCGGACGTTGACGCACGTCGCCGTACAGACACACACGGACGCATAAACGATGACGTGAGATGAAGTGACGTGCCGCATGGTTTTAGAATTTCTGCTCGTTTATGCGTCCGTACGGCGACGTGCGTCGACGTGCAGACAGATACGGACGCATAAACGATGACGTGCCGTGAAGTGACGTGACGTTGTATTTTAGATTCTGCTCTAAAAAGCCGTACGTCACCAAGCAAAATTCAATAAAGTTATGTGCCAAATTGAAATTGAATATTTGCGACAACCAATTTTGACCGGAGAATGGAGATTGCAACTCAAATTCGAAACAACCCACAGATTCAAGTCTTTTGAAATTTCGTCTTTCGCTCAAGTCGTTCGAGCAGTTCATTCAATGCAGAGCAGAAGAACAGGCGAAAACACATTGTGTTTTCCAACAGTGCGCGTGCACAAATGGTTTGCTGCGGCTGCACAATTGATATGGACTATACAACCAGCGGCAATCATGGCAGCATGGCGCAGTGGTTAGTTGCTGGTTCGACTCGCAGACTGTGCAGATAAAATTTTTCACCTTTTTTGCCGCACGACAAATTCTTTGGTGTTCTGTGGATTGCTATGATTTCAAAACAAAGTCACTCACAAATTTGCATTCAGCACTTCAAGCTCTGTTTTTTTGTTGTGAATAGCCAGAGAATCAGCTAATTGGTTGGTGATCGTGAGTGATGCATACATTTTGTCCAAACCAATCTCATCCTCCCCACAGCAATGCCTGCACAGAAAGCATGCATCACGTGACCACCAACCAATCAGCTGATTCCCTATAATTTAGAGTTCGACTGTGGATTTCATGTGCTGGCTGAAACTCACTGAATTAGTGAATTCACTGAATAAAAGCTAAACTGCTGACATTTTTGTTTGAGAATACAGAAAATAATCAGAACAAAATGTCTCATTTCAGGACGATAGTGAGTGAGCATGTGCTCACAATGAATAACAACAAAAGTAAACAAAATTGATAAAATTGAACTTTGACGCACGGCTTTTTAAGGGAGAACCTAAAACCATCCGGCACGTCACGTCATCGTTTATGCGTCCGTGTCTGTCTGAACGTCGACGCACGTCGCCGTACAGGGGCATAAACGAGCGCGTGTTCTAAAACAAGACGTGACGTGCCGGATTGCTCTTTTTTGCAGCATAAACGAGGTTTGACGTGGCGTGACGTGCCGTGCCGGATGCAAATACGGACGGCTAAACGGGCCTTAAGTGTGTCTAGTGTTGTTATTGCCACTGCGATACAACACTTCTAGATTTATTGCGATTCTGACACGAGTTTGTGCTGAACCCCACGTACTTTGCACGTGCATTTGGCGTGCCGTGGCACGCGTGTTACATTTTATGTGTTACGTGTTTACATTTATGTTGCTAGTTGCGTGATGCGATGCTATGTTGTGTCTTCGGCAACATCGTTGCTCATGCTTTTGCCTGTGCTCTTGTCTGTTCTTTTGAGTATTAGTGTGTTTGCGTCTGTGTCTCAAGTTGTAGGTAGTGGCAAGTAAAACGTTAAACCGTTGAAAACACGTAACATGCCACAATATGTGTTGATTGTTTTTCAACGGTTTAACGTTTTACTTGCCACTACAACTTGAGACACGGACACATACACAGAGTTGTTGATAACGTGGATGAGCCGTCGACGAACAGAGATTATTATTTCTTTCAATTTGTTCTTCATACAATCGAACTCTTATAATAAATTATAGGCAATCAGCTGAATGGTTGATGATCACGTGATGCATGCTTTCCGTGTATTTAAAGACTCCACCTCCATGGCAATTCTTGCACGGAAAGCATGCATCACGTGATCACTAACCAATCAGCTGATTGCCTACACCTTTAGAGTTCTAAAAAAACACAAATAAAAAATAATTAGCAAATGCTTGGCAAATAAAATACCAAATTATTTGGCTAATTTCAGAATTCTGCACGATCATTTTGCACACCGTTCAAGTGGAATCGGTTGATCGCGTGGGAAGCGTTGCAGGCCACGGAGCACGTGTTTGTACGCCACGAAGTAGGCAGGCGACTCAACCATGGCGAAACGACGGCTTGGGTCGAGGCGTTGCATGCACGCAATCTGCAGGCCGACTTTGCGCTGAAACAGTCAATCAACGACGATGTTACCTGTGGTGCAGCTGCGGTGATGATTACGGTTGGTAAAAAACGGTTTTTTATCTTGCCAGGAAAAAAAACGGTTTCTTTTCCGTTTTAAAACCGTTTTAAAACCATAAAAAACCGAATGCTTCCCAGCTCCTAAACTTTCCAGAACTTGACTTCTTGAACTCAAAATAGGAAATACATCAACATTAGTGATTTTGAGCAGCGTAAAATGCTGTTTTCGGGCATACAACCGACCCAATTTGCTATTTTTGCCACCCAATGCTATCCAATTTTTTGTTTCAAATCAAATCAATTTCGCTTTTATTGGTTTCCAGGGCAGCACGTTCAATAAATTGAAAACACCCAAGACTGGGCAGTGATCGTGTAGGTGTGGGGAGCGGGGAGGGACGGGTGCAAGGAGAACGGATAGCTGACCCCGATTAGGGGGCGAGATTTGCAAAATTGCAAAGTGAAACCGGTAGCGGATTGCGTTCGAAAAATAACATTTCATCAGTTACCTTTTGCAATTGCAAATCGACAACATCGTCAGTTAGTCTGCATATGCACTTAGTTTAACAGTCACCTTGTTTTCATCGTATTTCACTTGACCCTTAGCACAAAAGCTTCTGCAAAATGATGCTTCACCAGTTCAGTTCGACACAGTTCACTGCACCGTTTTTTTCAAAAATATAATTTTACATTTTATCAATCAAACGAAGAATTGTGATTTTTGACCACGATGTTTGAAAATTTTTAAGGTAAAAAACCGGTTCTTTATTTTTTCAAGGAAAAAAACTGAAAAAACCGGTTTTAAAACGGAAAAGAAACCGGTTTTTTTCCTGTGCCAACCCTAGTGATGATTATCGAGAGTTACGTTGCGGTCGTTTACTACTGCCGCAGATACTATTTGTTGCTATTGAACAATTGCCAAATCGAAACTATTGGCTAGTTACGCTTGCTTATTAGTAGTACTAGTCTGGCTGACTAAAATTGAATTCGGAGCGAAGAAAACCGCAAAACCAACGGTCAATGTAATGTTGCGCTGTTTCTGATGCTTATTGTTCTTGTCAATTGGTGCAGCCATGAGATCATCACGATCCTCGACGGTACCAAGCAGGATGTTTTGATTGAAGTGATCGTCCGACAGACACACGAGACCACCGTACATCAGTCGTTTCATGAAACGCATGCCCGCATGCACTGCGAACTCAGCCTCACGGACGAACATGCCTGCAAAACGTTCGTTAGCTGTTTTTTTCTTTTGTTAAAAACTTGCAAAACCACTGATTTGCAGCTTCATGAAACTGCATCATTCTTATGGTGGCCAACAACCAATGCAATCATCGCATTTACATCGCACACAGACGTTGAAACGCCAATTAGCTACGGTCTATTTCTAAATCAGATGTAATCATGCGGATGCGCGAGCGAGCGAAGCGAGCGGACAGCGCATCACGCATTATATGGCTGAATATGGACCTGCGCGCGTTTTCAAAATTAAGTCGCTGTCCTGTCAAACAACGAACATACATGCTGCAAACTTGATACTGTGCACACGAAGAGACCTGCCAAAGTTGCAAACTGTGCCGAAGAAAAATTTCCGCCAGACTTCTTTACGTACGTTCTAGACGCGAATTACCTATTCTGAAATCTTGGTTACTTATTCTTCTGTCTCCTTTTTTTCAGCTATGTCATCAAGATGTGTTACCCCTTTCAATTTTTACCTGCGACATTTTGACAGTCAAACAAAAATGTTTCCTGGGGTAATTCCATCCGGAGATTTCGGAAATTGGGTTAATTTTTTACCCAGACCCTGTTTTTGGGTAAAAAATTGGGCATTTTTAAAAGTTCGCAGGGTTTTCACTGGCTTTTGAGTGTTCGCCCTTTCAATTTTTGTCTAAAGTTGTTTCAAAACCGAACAAAATAGTTTCCTGGGGTAATTTCATCCGTAGATTTTGAAAATCTGATTACTTTTTTGCCCCGACCTTTTTTGGACAAAAAATTGGGCATTTTCAAAATTTCGGAGGTTTTGACCTGGTTTCAAATGTCGCCCTTTCAATTTTTGTCTGAAATTGTTTCGTAACCGAAAAAAAAAGTTTCCTGGGGTAATTTCAGCTGTAGGTTTTGAATGTCCGGTTACTTTTTTGCCCCGACCCTTTTTGGGTAAAAATTGGGCAATTTTTGTCTAGTTGTTTCATAACCGAACAAAATAGTTTCCTGGGGTAATTTCATCCGTAGATTTTGAAAATTCAATTATTTTTTTGCCACGACCCTTTTTGGGCAAAAAATTGGGCATTTTCAAAAGTTCGGAGGTTTTGACCTGGTTTCAAATGTCGCCCTTTCAATTTTTGTCTAAAATTGCTTCATGACCGAACAAAAAAGTTTCCTGGGGTAATTTCAGGAGTAGATGTTGAAAATCCGGTTAAGGCGCGTTTATCAATTAGATTTTCGTGCGTACGCACGGAGACAGAACGTAAAAAATGGCTACGCGAATGAGAATTTCGTGCGCATGACTGTCGTTCGCACGTAACGACTGTTTTGCGCGCGTGATTTAGAACGTTGTCCGTGCGCACGCAAAAAAACTTGTGCCCACGCGAATTAGAATTTCGTGCGTGTGACTTACGTCTGTCCGACACGACTGTTTTGCGCACGGGATTTAGAACGACTGTTTGTCCGTGCGTAAAAAGACAAATGCGCGCGCGAATTAGAATTTCTTGCGCACGACTGTCGGACGACTTTTTGCTGCTGGCAGCAAAAAGTCGTTCGACGGATATGCGGAAAAGTTCATATTTTCCAGTGTCTGTCAATTTTAAGTTGAAAATTAAGGTATTTTAGATGTTGGGACAACGGAAAAAAATGCTCAGTTTTATTTGGTGGGTCTACTTGCCTGTTTTGAAAAGAAAGAAAACTGAAATCTACTGGAAACTGTTGTATTTCGTTGTTTGTTTGTTTGTTTGTTTGTTTGTTTGTTTGTTTGTTTGTTTGTTTGTTTGTTTGTTTGTTTTTTTTGTTTTTTTTGTTTTTTGTTTGCTTGCTGGTTTCGGAGAAGGGGGCTGCTGGCTCCAAGAAAGCTTTTGGAATTTAGCATTTGAAATTGCGACATCGCCTACGGCGACAATTTGCCGAAGAACATGAGTTGAATTCAAGGTTGTCGCAATTTCTGACAGCTTCGATCAGCTTCTCTGTCACTTGCGCTTCGTCGAGCGAACTGATCGGCGTCGGCGGAGATTTTGGGTCAGCATTTTCCATTTTTGAAAGATCCAAATCAAAATTTGTTCAAATTCAGTTTGTATATCACCAAAACTGAAAGAATTTAGATTTTTACATGCGCTTCTTGAAAACACATGTGATAAAAATGCGACGACAAACTGAATGCAAAATGGGGAAGGGGGTAGGGGAAGGGGAGGGAATGCAAGGGAGATGACCACTAAAAAATAAAATTTGTAAATTCCCGTTTTCAAATTTGCTAGGGCAGACATTTGCATTTTTGTCCGCAACAGAACGGACTATTTTTGGTCACGGCATTTAGAACGACAGTCGTATGACGGATGCTACACGTTTTCTAATTCCCGTACGCAAGCTTGTCCGTCCGCACGTTCGGACATACCACACAACTTTTTGGCCACGCGAATTAGTTCTCCGTACGCACGCACGACACTTCAGTCGTTCTAAATGCGGTGCGCAGTCTTAAGTTTTGTCGTGTGGCGTAAACGAAACGACTGTTTTGCGCCCCGCATTTAGAACGACGTGCGTTCCGTGCGTACGCACGAAAATCTAATTGCTAAACGCGCCTTTACTTTTTTGCCCCGACCCTTTTTGGGCAAAAATTGGGCAATTTTTGTCTAAAATTGTTTTATAACCGAACAAAATAGTTTCCTGGGATAATTTCATCCGTAGATTTTGAAAATTCAATTACTTTTTTGCCACGACCCTTTTTTGGGCAAAAAATTGGGCATTTCAAAATTTCGGAGTTTTGACCTGGTTTCAAATGTCGCCCTTTCAATTATTGTCTGAAATTGTTTCGTAACCGAAAAAAGTTTCCTGGGATAATTTCAGCTGTAGATTTTGAAAGTCCGGTTACTTTTTTGCCCCGATCCTTTTTGGGCAAAAATTGGGCAATTTTTGTTTAAAGTTGTTTCATAACCGAACAAAATAGTTTCCTGGGTAATTTCATTCGTAGATTTTGAAAATTCAATTATTTTTTTGCCACGACCCTTTTTGTGCAAAAAATTGGGCATTTTCAAAAGTTCAGAGGTTTTGACCTGGTTTCAAATGTCCCCTTTCAATTTTTGTCTAAAATTGTTTCATGACCGAACAAAAAAGTTTCCTGGGGTAATTTCAGCTGTAGATGTTGAAAATCCGGTTACTTTTTTGCCCCGACCCTTTTTGGGCAAAACTTGGGCAATTTTTGTCTAAAGTTGTTTCATAACCGAACAAAATAGTTTCCTGAGGTAATTTCATCCGTAGATTTTGAAAATTCAATTACTTTTTGCCACGACCCTTTTTTGGCCAAAAATTGGGCATTTTCAAAATTTCGGAGGTTTTGACCTGGTTTCAAATGTCGCCCTTTCAATTTTTGTCTGAAATTGTTTCGTAACCGAACAAAAAAGTTTCCTGGGGTAATTTCGGTTGTAGATTTTGAAAATCCGGTTACTTTTTTGCCTCGACCTTTTTGGGTTAAAAATTTGGCAATTTTTGTCTGAAGTTGTTTCATAACCGAACAAAATAGTTTCCTGGGGTAATTTCATTCGTAGATTTTAAAAATCCAGTTACTTTTTTGCCCCGACCCTTTTTTGGGCAAAAAAATTGGGCATTTTCAAAAGTTCTGAGGTTTTGACCTGGTTTCAAATGTCGTCCTTTCATTTTTTGTCCAAAATTTTTTCATAACCAAACAAAAAAGTTTCCTGGGGTAATTTCAGCTGTATATTTTGAAAATCCGGTTACTTTTTTGCCCGACCCTTTTTGGGTTAAAAATTGGGCTTTTTGTCTAAAGTTGTTTCATAACCAAACAAAATAGTTTCCTGTGGTAATTTCATCCGTAGACTTTAAAAATCCAAGTACTTTTTTGCCCCGACCCTTTTTGGGCAAAAAATTGGGAATTTTCAAAAGTTCGGAGGTTTTGACCTGGTTTCAAACGTCGCCCTTTCAATTTTTGTCTGAAATTGTTTCATAACCGAACAAAAAAGTTTCCTGGGGTAATTTCATCCGTAGATTTTGAAAATCAAAGTAGTTTTTTGCTCTGACCTTTTTTGGCAAAAATTGAGCGTTTTTTAAAGTTTATAGGTTTGAACCTGGTTTCAAGCGTTCGCCTTTTCAAATTTCACCTTTGAAACTTTCGCAGTCGAACAAAAACGTTTCTCACAATAGTTTCATCCGTAGATTCTAAAAATTTAGTTAAATTTTTTCCCCGACCCTTTCAGACACAGCGCATTAAAACCCCTGGCCTACACCAACAGGACGAATACAATGCGTTGCAACCCTCAAATTCAAGGACATAATTAGTTGAAACAAACAAAATTATAAAAACGGCAAAGTCGTAACCAAAGTCGTGACGAATCAGCCGTGGAAACTGGCTAAATCGGTCCAAAAACAAAACAAACAGGAGACCTGTGGAGTCCAGGGTAATTCAATGCGCTGATCAGGGATTTTGGGTTAGATTTCTTAAAGGAGCACAGTTTTAGATACTGAATCGTGACGATTTCGGGTAAATCGGCCGTGGAAGCTGACGGCGACATCTCTCAAAAACGAAAAATGAATTCAGTGCGCTGTAAGCCGAATGGGAAGTTCGGAAGAATATATGCCCAACGCATTCTGAATTTTGTCCAATTTTGGGAATTATGTAAAAGTCAGAATATTATCTAAAAATGCGGAGGACGCATATAAAAGGAAGAATATGGCTTTGTGTAAGCAGTGAGAAACTTTTTTGCTTCACAACTATTTTCAAGTTTCTGATATGGCACACGGATACAAGTACATAAGAGCCATATTTTTGCGCCGTTTATTTATTATTTCGGTTGCACATGGTAGCCCTCTTATTTTTTGACAAACGAAACTATTACTTCGAGCAAATAGTAACATAAAACTACCAAATTAAAGATTACATCTTTGATCACTGACACTGCTTTGCCAAGGACAAAGCGTTGCGCAGATGCATGCATTGGCGAAGGCAACGTTCCCTTCTTGTGGCGAAGGCAATGTCCCCTTTTCGTGGCGAACGTAATGGCTCACGGAACTGACGGTTCAGCCAATATCCACACTCCTCCTACAACAATCTACAGGACTTTGGTACCTTCCCGTTTTTTTTGAAACTGGGGGAGGAGGGTGAAAATCAACGGAAGACAATACCTTTTTGTCACTGGTATGTACCTACATGGCTGTGCGTACGTCATCAACAATAAAGCTTACGTGCTTATCTGCAGCAACGCTTTGAAGTCTTTGAATTTTTGTTTCTGCACAGTGTTTGCAGAATTTTGCACATGCTGTGATTTCATACTAAACTGAAGAGGACAAGTGAAAAACGCTTTGAAGGTTTTTAGGTTTTTCATCAAAACAAACGCGGCGCAAAAATATAACTCTTATGTACTTGTATCCGTGTGCCATATCAGAAACTTGAAAATAGTTGTGAAGCAAAAAAGTTTCTCACTGCTTACACAAAGCCATATTCCTCCTTTTATATGCGTCCTCCGCATTTTTAGATAATTAGTAGATTGGTTGGTGACCACGTGATGCATATGCATGCATTTACAGCGTGCACAGAATGCATGCATCAATATTCACTTGGCCACGAACCAATCAGCTAATTGCATTTGATACAGAAATAGATTCAGTTGTCAGCGCTGGTTGACGCCTCGACCAGCGAACCAAAAAAAACATTTTCGTCGATGCACCTTTCTTTTCGACAAATTTTGGCGGGTGCAACCGGACGTCGTGGTAGACGTACAGCGAATTCTGGTCCCGCTGTCGACTTTTGCGTCCGGTGGAGTCTGGTGGATTCGTGATGTATTCGCGGATGCCTTCGCGCAGCGGTGCAATGAAATCCTCGCGCAACAAATGGAACTGCACGCTCAGGTAGTCCTCAGAGTCTGTGTAAGCACCCTGGAAATTATAGGTCGCTAGTTCTAAGCACTCACTGCTGTTTCATTCGAGTCTTCACAAACACGTTGATACTGCCCAGAATAAAAATACCAATCACTGCATGCCCGTATCTATGGCCAGAGACCACTCCAGTTGTACAAAACTAGCATTGAGGTTTCTAACGCAAGCCGGAAACTGGGCAAAAACGTCTTGTTTCTTTCTTCACTGGCATTCCAAACCACAGAAATGCAAAAGCTAGAAACACTCCAACGAAGTGGGTCTTTTTTAATGAAACCACATCTAAAAACTGGTTTTAGATTATCAAAAAGCACTCGACTATAACGAAGACTTGTTTTCTGCGCCTTTACTGGGTTTCATGTTGGGCACACTCAAGCAACGCAACTAACGCAATTTCACCGTGTACCGCGCACACCATTTTATCGCGTACCTTTGCTTTGTTCTTTCGCAATGGTGGTCGCCCGTCTCGTTTCAGTTCGTCAGCGCTCGGCTCCACTGAGATCTCACGAAAATCAGGCAATGGTGGCTCCGGTGCCGGCGCACGCGACGACGACGACTGAAGCAGTAGATTTTATACTGAACGAGTTGGCATTATTGACGTTTATACTGAAGATGTGTGAAGGAGCTAGCATTCAGACGTGTCATGACAGAAATAAGATCAACGTTACGAGTTCAAAACATGCGCTTGGCATGTCCTTTTCAGTTAACTGATCCGTGAAAAAGATATCGTCTTAGCTCTGCGACTCGATCCGTTTGCAGAGGTGGAAAGGAAATCAGCTTCATGTTTGATGTGTCGATGCGGCAATTCAAAATAGCCCCAGAGACTCAGGCGTATCTCAGGGATTCGGGTCACTTCACCAATTTTGAAATCCCGAGTCCATCACGAAACTTGCCCACAATTTCAAAAAAGATAATATGGGATGGCATGGATTTTTTGACGCTCGTGCGTCAATGACACAAACAGTTCGGTCGTTTGCGACGCGTCCGAAGTCATAAAACACAGTGTTATAGATACAAGAAAAGCAAAGCAAAAACATTGCAAATATCTATGCGTATGAAAGCAAGAAGCACACGAGCGGGTCGCCAGTCCACCAGCGGTACAACCGAGTGCCGACCTGGGTCCAGGACTCTCCGGCAGTCTCCCGCTCGTTCGCTGGCTCGTGGTCGGCTGCGGTGCTTCCGTGCGCCTGAATCCAGACGCTGTCGAGCTCGGCGATTCGCTGCGCCAGTGTGCCCGATCGAAAGTGCTCGTTCGCGGTGGCAGCGTCCGACTTGCAGAACGCTCGCAGCATCGTCACCGTCGACTTCACCAACGGTCTCGACTCAATCGGCGACGTCTTCAGCATCACAATCACAATATCCAACACGTAACGAACGTCCGTTGAGCATTCGCTGCAAGACATCAGCATTGATTCCGGTGAGTTTCTGTGGTTTTGCAGCCACATAGAACGGAAATTTGCATTGCATTGAGCGTATCGACTAGCGCATCTGCCATGTCAAGCATTAACAGTCAATTATGGGCAAAAAACCCAAAAAACGTTTTTTCCGGGAAAAAACAGAGGTTCTTCCCGTTGCCAGCCCTAAACTCGCTCACGCCGAACAAGTGAAAACAGGCCCGAGCGGCCGAGCCGAGCCCGACTCGAAGTGACCAAAAACCGAACCGAACCAAATGTAGTGTGTTGACGTGCTGGAATTCAGCAGCTTCATCTCAAGCGGATCAATGTAGGCCGTGGCAAACTGGTCCAAGAACGACGTCTCAAGGACATCTTGCAGGAAATTCTGGATTAAATAACACAAGATCATTTGCACCAATTTGTGACAAACTGACAATTTATGCTTTGGAATTTATAAAAAAAGTAGCTAAAAACTGAAAAAGTTCAAAATTTACGGCCAAAGCGACGGTCGGTTCAACGTGCACCCGTCGGGCGGCGACAGCGATCACAGCAAGCAGCCGACGGTCAACAGAGCGCTTGCGGGACTCCGTTTCGCTCACCTGGCGACAAACGACAAACCAGAATAACTGATAAGCACAACGCCGAAACGGTCATTTCTTTTATCTGACATATCATTTCATTTTTCATTCATCAATGAAAATTTTCAATTATGAATCAACCATGGAAAAACACTGAAGTAAAACACTGAAAAAACTGGGTCCTCAATGATTGCCATCCATCAGCTCAAATTAGGCTCAACCGTGCTTAGACCAACTAAAATGCGTCGCACATTGGCGCGATATACTTTCTCCTCCTTCAACGGCCGAAAATAACATCAAACACACCACCAACCTTTTTGATACGATTCAATAAACGTTCGTTGAATATCCATTTAATCAAATCCATCGAGCCGCCACTGCCTCCAGCATCGTGCAACGCGCCTGAACCAAAACAAAAAAAAACAAAAAGTAGTTTTGTACTGAAATTAAACGTCAGTGGCTGCATTTGACTTGCAGCTGATTGGCTGTCGTGAAGCCTGACTAAGCAGCATGTGTGTGCAGTGCCCCCCAATCCAAGCCAGCCTGACCAAACAGCCTCCAACCTCCAGATGCAATCAGTTTCGAATATAGCTGCTCCAGTTCACCATCAGTCATCTCCATTCGTCTCCTTGACGATGTCGCAAAACCGTGCTGACCTTGCTCTGTTGCACTGAAAACGTTTGTCAGTTTCGTTGTGACGAGTGCAAATTTCCAACTCAATTTCACACATTTTCGGTGCCAACCGGTCAACAAACGGCATCTAGTAAGACACGACACGATAAATCGATAATCGAAAGCAGCCATAGTGTGTCCCTAGCCCCGTCCCGCTCACGAGGCGAGCCTATTGTTTGTTTAGTCGACGGGATGGTGAGCTGTCCCACGAAACCCATCGGAGTTTGGCATCCTCGGGTTTCCGAAATCGATAAGGTGGAGCGTGCTTCACAAAATAAAAACAAATATCAACGAATTAACACCGTACCGAGCTGCATCCTGTGACGCCTGCTGAGACTGACCGATATTGCAGGTATTGCGAAACTGCACCACCAGGGTGTCCAGTTCCGTCGACGAACCATGACGCTCATCCTCCGTCCTCCCAATTTCATCGACCGCTCGCGTGACCATCGCCGTGTCCATGACGAAAATGCGCGTTTTATAGCCGAACCGCTGCTTGAAACGCTCTTTCGTGTCGCGATCACCAGCTGGAAAGGTCAACCTCGACTAAATAAAAAAAAATACTAACGATACAACAGTCAAGTGCACAGAGTCTTTTCGTAGCATCACAGGAAAAATCATATCCCTGCACACCGACTGGCACACCATCACAAGCTAATTTCTCCGAATGCACTGGCCTCCTTGCGGTGCAAAATGACACCAAATGTCCGTCAGTCATGGCGGCTACTGCTAGGGTTGAAAAGGTAAAAAATACCGGTTTTTTACCGGTAGTAAAAATACCGGTTTTTACCGGTAGTAAAAATACCGGTTTTTACCGGTAAAAAACGCGTTTTATTACGCGTTTTTTACGGAGGCTAAAAATGGGGTCCTGAAAAAAAACGGGAAAACAACCATGTATTTTTCCCGTTTTTTTCGTTTTTTCCCGGTTTTTTTCAATTTTTGACGTGAAATTTTTTCATTGTGTTTCCTTTGTTTTGGTCATAGTTTTGCACTTAATTGTACCAACATCAAGTGTGCCCGACCCCGACCCGACGAAAACAAGAACCTGCGGGCAACACAGAAAAGCCGTATTTTGTTTTCTTGTTTTTCGTGTGCTTGTGTATGCGCTGAGTCCTGAGTGAAAAATTCGGATTTCCTTTTTATATCCTAACTGGGTGATGACTTTGGCTTTTGCCTTTCTTTCGTCATGGGAGCGGACCACCATGCCAAACACCCTTTCCCTATCGAGGCAGCTTCAGCATCAGAGTCTGAATCGACAATGGCCGTTGATGAAGTGCACGACAAAATGATTGATGAAGATGCGAATGAAGTCAGTGATGAGGAGCTGGATGAACTGTTGAACGAAGTAATCGAAACAAAAAATGATGAGCCCGGCATTCAGCAGCGGTAAAACCGCTCTGGTTCTTTTTTCTTTGACATATGAATCTCTGTCCATGCCAGTTCGAAGCTGTATTTTATTGAATTTCATGTTCAAAAGCCTGTCAGAATCATGGTTTCTGTTACATTGGCAAAAAAACACACTTGTGGGTTGTGTTTTGTCACGAAAGACTAACTTCAACAACTCGTAACTTGTTGTACGTGTCTTCGTACCATTGGTTTTCAACAATTCTCACCAAACAATACTCCGTTTTTTTCCCGTTTTTTTACCGGTAAAAAAACGGTAAAAATACCGTTTTTTTTACCGCGATTTGAAAAATACGTTTTTTTCAACCCTAGCTACTGCACCACGGTTCACCCACACACCGCCGCACGGGTGTGCTCGAATGCTTACAGGCCAATTCAGTGATGAAGACAAAGTCGAGCTGGTTGCCGGAGTCGCGTCCAAAGTACTGATCATACTGGCGCAAGGCCGCATACACGTCATCAGCCTCGATCAAGCGCTCTGGTTGCGTGTTGAACGGACGATCAGCGTTGCGCAGTTCCGCGCCGAAATGACGCACGACAATCCTGTACGCACCGAACGAAAACGAGATAAGATCGGATTGCAAAACGACACCCTTTTGCCTTTGCGATTTACTCTCAAATGGACTGCAGTGCTGACGGCGCCTGAATGAGCGGTCGCGTTCTGGAGCTGGTCGAAAATGACCGCTCACGTGCAGCCTCGCTGACGCAAAATTGGCGCAACGACAATGAACAACATTGTTCTCAAATCATTCAAATCGCAAGGTAAGATCGTTAGTTGCAGAAGAGGGGTGGCCAAATTAGTGATGTACTCCCTCCTCAAACGAAAGAAACGGAAAACTCGTTGAACAATTGGACAACAGTGACCGACCAAACCACACAGCTTGCACTCAACGAGCTGTCAAGCCTGTTCAAGTTGCAACCTTCATTTGTCATTCTGTGTGATAGAATCTCATAAGGTGCTACTACAAGATAGTAATACCTCATTTTGGCTTGACTGCTCAGTGCTCATGGTGTCTGAAACTCACTGACTGACCTCATTGAGTAACTTGAGAAATCCTGAAAGTACAACGGATCAAAGGTGCACGGGATACGGGAGCCCGGACAACCCAGTAGCTGAAATTTGCTGTTTTTGTTTTGATGCTCGGTTGATAGAAAATGGTGGATTTGTTCGACTGACCGCTCAAAATTTAGGGTAACCTGAACCTGATGGGTGACGTCTGTGCCAAACCGGGTTGGGCCTTGGAACAGGCATAACAGGCTCCCGTGCATGCGTGCAAAGAATTGAAATGTGAACTGCACGTTGAGCACAGACTCAGTGTCAGCGAGTTTCTCGCGAGCAGTGACTCCGATGGCCACGATCGTCCATTTGCCTGACGGCCTGCACTGCCGGTGTTGTTGTTGTCGTGTTGAACGCCATCCATTGGAATCACCACGAAAATCACCACGAGAATCACCACGAAAACCACGAACGCGAAAAGCTGACGCTCCTCTCGCGCGAGCTCCTCCTCTTCTTCCTTGTGCAGTGATTTTTTTCAAAACATTACATTGTTGATTCCGTTTTTCAAAGCAAAATTTGACGCAAAATCCTGGGTCAATGAACCACAATAATTCGTGTTGGTGGTTTTTTTGAACGCATGATCATTTTTGAAATTCTTTCAGAATTCTGACCCAAAATTTCTTTTTACTTTTGACAGGCAATGTCGAAAGTCGAGATGATAATCCAAATTTGGGCTGACAGGGGTGTTTTCATTGTTTTGACGCAGTAAAGTTCTCAGTTAAGACGGGACAACAAAACTCTGATTAAAAAGACCGGGACGGCAGCTTTTTGGTTTGGCCGTTCTTGTTTTTTTTGTAAGTTCACAACGCTACAAAAACAAAAGGTATATGAACCGACGCGGTGCGCATAGGGTTAGGGGCTTTGAAAAAAAAATTTTTTTTTTAATTTTTTTTTCGTTTTTTTTTAAATTTGGATTTTTTTTTCAAACTTAAAAAAAATTTGAAAATTTTTTCTTCTACTTTGCTCTGAAAATTCGATTTATGGCATAATTTTTTGAAAGTTCAAACCAAATTTTCTTCCCAACTTCTTTGTGTGCTTAGGTAAATGTCATTATTTGGTCATTTTGACCGACGTACTCCATGTTTTTCGATTTGGATGACTTCTAGAGTCAATTTTTAGCGTTGAAATGACTTAACTGAATTGAAATATCGTTTCAGAAATCGTTTTCTTGCAACTTAGAACATGTTTTTCAGTCGGTAGGCCATGAGATGAACATGATATCTTGTTGATTGGCGTATGTTATAGGTCCACAATGGAGTTGTGCGATATATTGTTAAACAATTTGAGCGGAGATGTTGGTTAATACCACATCACACGACCGTTTTTCAGATACCCGATAACATGGCCACATGTTAAAACTTGCGTGCTGAGCTAAACTAACGTGTTAAACTTGCGTCTGTCAGTTGCCCGCAACGTGATCGCGAAATCATGGTACGTGTTTTCGATACGATGATTTGAAGAGTGGGCTCTCGCCATGTGGCAGATAGCATAGCTGGTTGAACCTGAAAGTAAGTGTCTTGGGGGGGGCGACCGGGTCGACAGGGGTTGCCGACTTAGCTACAGCAAACAGGAATTTTTGAACACAGTCAAATTTTGGTAATTTTCTAAAGAGGAACCACTAAGAACGGTTCAATATTCAAGTACACGTGAAAAATTGCCCTGTTTTACTGTTGAAAATGCAACTTTCCCTCTATGAAATGGACATAATTTCAATAAAACACGATTTTCGCTCTTATAGTTTCCCGGATCGTTCTGAAAATAGTCTAGATGAACTCAGCTCGACGAGACGCTTCGAAGGAACCTACCTAACTTGTAAAAAAAATTTTTTTTTTTTAATTTTTTTTTAATTTAAAAAAAAATCCGGATTTTTTTTTCCCCTAACCCTAGGCGCGCATATACCTGATGAACTGCAATTTGATTCGTTCCGTGAGCTTTGTTGGTGTTGGGTGTGAGCAGCGTCCCAGCTGACACCGCGGCCACGGCCACGAACGGGTGCGCCCCCGCGGCCACGGCCACGCCCGGCACCGAAACCGCCGCCGTAGAACATTTTTTTGGAAACCTTCTTTTTGCTTCAGCTCAGTGCGTCAATAATGATTTGATTCGATTGAAATAATGTACTCTTGCTCCCGTGTTGCGTCGGAATGTGCCCTTCGTTTCGTCTTTCCTTTCATGAAATGCTCAGGTCATATGCTGCATAAAAGGCTTGGCGTTGGCTCAGGATTAAAATGGGGGTGGAAAAAAAGGTTTTAGACCTAAAGGCGCCATTCATGGACGATGACGCGCGCGGAGCTACACATGACATGAAGATGAAACCTGTGGTCAGTTCTATAAAAGTGAATCCGCCTTCGAGCGCGTTGAGTTGAAATGAATTGAGAATTGAATTGAAAATTGAATAGTGTTTGAAAAGTGAAAATTTTTACTCCAGGGTGTTCCAAATGTTAGTTTCTGACTAATTCTGGAAAAATATTTGAGACGTGAGCTTCAAAAACAAACAGTTTGGAAAGGAGCTGGCCCGTAAAACTACAAAGCTAAACCGGAGCTGGAGCCGATCCCCTAATGTTACATGTTTAAACAGGATTAGGATTATGGAATAGATTCCCTTCCCTGGAGTGGTCACGTGCACTATTTGCTCATGCACCGCACTTCTAAAAAGGCTTGGCTTAGGCTTAGGGCTGAACTTAGAATTAGGATTAGGTTCAGGCTTTGCTTAGGATTAGGTTTAGGACATCTTCGGAGAACTGTAGTTTATTTTAACCGTTAAACACGCAGTTAGTTTCTAGGTAAATGTCTTTTAACGCAAATGTCTTGCACCAGTCGTTTAAACATGTAGGCCAACCAATCAAGCTTTGCCTCGCAAAGCTTCATTATGATATGCACCTGCCCCGCATCCGCATTGCTCATTGCTCATGATCCACTGGCGCGCGTGCACACGCTCCGCACTCAACATAAACTCATTCAAAACGCAGTTATTTTCATTCTTGCTTTCTTAAAAAGGCTTGGCTTAGGTTAGGATTCGGTTAGGAACAGGTTTTGCTTAAGATTAGGCTTAGGTTTGGTTTTTAGGTTTAGGTCCGTTTTAGCAATGTCCGAGAACATCCAATTGTGGAGCGTGAGTTAACTGGAGCGTAATATCATAAAACGTGCCAACCGCTTTGCCTACATTACTAAACCAAAGCCAAGTTTACAGTCTGTTTTGTTGTTTTGGTTCGGTTTCAATGGAGTCGTTGTAGGTTCCTAAATCCTAATCCTAAGCCCAATCCTAATCCTGATGAAGTCGTTGTAGGTTCCTAATCCTAAACCTAATCCTAATCCTAAGTGAAGCCTTTTCAACAAAGTGAAAGTGCCTTGATTGACAGCTTTGTTGAAGCGGGATGTTACAAAAATAAAGAAATGTAAATGTAATCTTCATCAAAAATCCGATCCACTGGTTCGGGTGCAGCACTGCACACGCCAGTAACCCGAAGTGTTGGGAAAATGTCTAGTGCTGTGTTTCTTTTCGTTTCGATGAAATGAAAAAAGAAAGAGAAGGAAATGCGACTGCACGCTTCGTTTTTTACTAGCAAATTGACCCGTGCCTACGGCACGGTTAGCTGATAAATACAACTATTATTTTTGAGTTGGTTTTTCCTTTTGACCTTGCCCACGACGCGGACTCAAAACGCATTGCATTTTGATTTTGAACTGCTTTAACCGACTGTTGTTGATTTACCATTGAAATGATCGCTCATTTTTAAAGCAATCCGTCGATGCTTCTACTTTTTTGAAAATCACAGCATTTTTTGTTGTTTAAGCCGTGTTTTTTGTCAAGCAACATGCTTTTGCTGATTTTATTGCTGTCGATTTAATCGTAACCTGATTTACTCGCCATAACACTGATTACTGTGTGGTTTGGTATTCGCTGTTTCAGCATCAATCAAAGCGACACATAAGAAATAACAGATATCTAACAATCAAAACTGCACTGTCATTCAAAATATGAAAAACAATCTTTTTTAATCAGCAACAAACAACTGCCATTCCCTATTAAAGTATCAAAATCAATTCACGCATTTATTAGCTTTTCAATGTCGCTTATTTGTCCTTTCATTCTTTGTTAATCAGCTGCATTCCACTGTCCTTCCCGTTTAAAATATCAAAAAAATCTCCTTTGATCAGCAACAATTAACAGCCGTTCCCGCTCAAAGTTTCAGAAATAAATCTTGTTTGGTTAGCTTTTCAATATCGTCAAATATCGTTCAATCGCCATTCCTGTTCAAAAAAATGTCGTTTGATTAGCAACAATTAACTGATACCGGTTTAAGTTTTTGTTTCAGTTTAAGATACGGGTTTAAGAAAAGTAATCTGCTTCAGTCAGCTGTCATTTCTGAATAGGCAATACTTTTCTAAATACCCATTGGAAAGCGCCCGCTTTTGACTTGGTAATGAATTTTTCCCGCTTACCCTAACCTAAGCCAGGCCTTTTAGAGTGTAAATGTCAAAAAGGCAACACTTCTGAACAATTGTTGCAAAACGCCAACTTTCGTCTTGATAAGTTGCTTCTTTTCCCGCTTACTCTAACCTAAGCCAAGCCTTTTAAAGTTTAAATGACAAAAAATGCAAAACTTTTCTGAATATTCGCTGCAAAACGGCCACTTTTGTGTGGTATGTTTACTACTCTTACCTTTAACCCTAACCTTAGCCAAGGATTTTTGATAGAATGGAAATGACAAAACAGCAACATTTTACTGGATGCCCGTAGCAAAGCTCACCTAAGCCAAGCCTTTTAAAGTTTAAATGACAAAAAAATGCAAAACTTTTCTGAATATTCGCTGCAAAACGGCCACTTTTGTGTGGTATGTTTACTTCTCTTACTTTTTACCCTAACCTTAGCCAAGGATTTTTGATAGAATGGAAATGACAAAACAGCAACATTTTACTGAATATCCGTAGCGTAGCAAAGCTCCCGCTTTTGTTTTGAATGTGTACTTCTTTTCCCCGCTTACCCTAACCTAAGCCAGTTCTTTTTGATTGAGTGCAATAAAAAGCAACACGTTTCTGAGTATCCATTGTGTAAAACGGTCGTTTTTGTCTTCCTATGTAGCTTTTCTATCGTAAGTGACGCATTTTCTGTGATAAAAAAACAAATGAAAAAAGCAACGATTTTCTACATTTTACTGAGTACCCGTAGCAAAGCTCCCGTTTTTGTTTCGAATGTTTACTTCTTTTCCCCGCTTACCCTAACCTGAGCCAGTTCTTTTTGATCGAGTGCAACAAAAAACTCGTTTTTTGAGAAAAACACTCCATCGTCTACAATGGAGTCCTTGCAATTCTTACGATTGTCTCGCTTGTTGGTTGTCGCTCTAGAGCAAAAGGCATCATGATGACTAAAGCCATGCGGAATGACGACTTAAACTTTGCATTGTCATTAGAAAATGGAGTATGAGTATTCAGCTGATGATGACTTAAATAGCAAAATTGGCTCAAATTTGTAAATTTTAATAGCCAATCAACGTAGCGGAACGGACCTGACCTGACCTGACTTACACAGTTACTATCTTAGTATAATAGATAGATACCGTATTACCCCCAATAAACCCCCATGGGGGATTAATACGTCAGCGACTTTTAGGGGTGGGGGTTTATTGGTGGGGGGGGGGGGGGGGGGATTTTTGGTGGGGGGGGTTATTTACAAAAAAAATTCTAGGGGTGAGGGTTTGTTGAAAAATGGCAAAAATACATTGCATGGCAGGCAAGAAAGTCGCAGAAACTTCTACTCTACATAGAAATTTCCTTTTATAACAGCCTTTTGTAATGAAATTACTATTAACTCACCCATTTGGGGGCCTTTGGTAGCACAATTTCATCATTTTCACTGCAACCAGCCACTGAATTCGCTGGGTATGTGTTTCAAACAGGTCTCCAATAATCCCCCATGGGGGATTATTTGTGGGGGGGGATTATTCGGAAACTGGTCGGGGGGGTGGGGGTTTATTGGTGGGGGGGGATTAATGGTGGGGGGGGGGGGTTTAATGGGGGTAATACGGTAGACTAGCAAATTGACCCGTGCCTACGGCACGGTTAGCTGATAAATACAACTATTATTTTTGAGTTGGTTGTTGCAAAACGCTAACTTTCGTCTTGATAAGTTGCTTTTTTTCCCGGTTACTCTAACCTAAGCCAAGCCTTTTAAAGTTTAAATGGCGAAAAATGCAAACTTTTCTGAATGTTCGCTGCAAAACGGCCAGTTTTGAGTGGTATGTTTACTAATCTTACCTTTAACCCTAACGTTAGCCAAGGATTTTTGATAGAATGGAAATGACAAAACAGCAACATTTTACTGAATACCCGTAGCAAAGCTCACCTAAGCCAAGCCTTTTAAAGTTTAAATGACGAAAATGCAAAACTTCTGAATATTCGCTGCAAAACGGCCACTTTTGTGTGGTATGTTTACTACTCTTACCTTTAACCCTCACCTTAGCCAAGGATTTTTGATAGAATGGAAATGACAAAACAGCTACATTTTACTGAATACCCGTAGCAAAGCTCCCGCTTTTGTTTTGAATGTTTACTTGAATGAATGTTTTCCCCGCTTATCCTAACCTAAGCCAGTTCTTTTTGATCGAGTGCAACAAAAAGCAACACGTTTCTGAGTACCCATTGTGTAAAACGGTCGCTTTTGTTTTGTTATGTAGCTTTTCTATCCTAAGTGACGCGTTTTCTTTGATAAAAAAACAAATGAAGGAAAAAGCAACGATTTTCTACATTTTACTGAATACCCGTAGAAAAGCTCCCGCTTTTGTTTGGAATGTTTACTTCTTTTTCCCGCTTACCCTAACCTAAGCCAGTTCTTATTGATCGAGTGCAACAAAAAGCAACACGTTTCTGAGTACCCATTGTGTAAAACGGTCGCTTTTGTTTTGTTATGTAGCTTTTCTATCCTAAGTGACGCATTTTCTATGATAAAAAAACAAATGAAGGAAAAAGCAACGATTTTCTAAATACTCGTTGTAAACACCGGCTTTATAAAAAGTCTACCTTGTGAAAAGAGCGATCAACTTGCAAGCGATTGTTTTAAAAACTCGTTTTTTGTGAAAAACACTCCATCGTCTACAATGGAGTCCTTGCAATTCTTACGATTGTCTTGCTTGTTTGTTGTCGCTCTTGAGCAAAAGGCATCATGATGACTAACGTCATGTGGAATGAAGATTTGAACTTTGCGTTGTCATTAGAAAATGGAGTATGAGTATTCAGCTGATGATGACTTAAATAGCAAAATTGGCTCAAACTTGTAAATTTTAATAGACAATCAACGTAGCGGAACGGACCTGACCTGACCTGACCTGACTTACATACACAGTTACTATCTTAGTATTCTTGTAAATTTTAATAGCCAATCAACGTAGCGGAACGGACCTGACCTGACCTGACCTGACTTACATACACAGTTACTATCTTAGTATAATAGATAGATACTAGCCAATTGACCCGTGCCTACGGCACGGTTAGCTGTTGAATACAACTGTTATTTTTGAATGGAGTTTAGCCTTTTGACCTTGCCCACGACCCGGACTAAACGTTTTCATTTTGAGCTGCTTTAACCGATTGTTTTGATTAACCATAGAAATGATCGTTCATTCTTGAAGCACTCGATGCTCCTACTTTTTTTTGAAAATCACAGTATTTTCAGTTTTAAGGCGCGCTTTTTTGTCAACAATGTGAAAAACAATCTTTTTTAATCAGCAACAAACAACTGACGTTCCCTTTTAAAGAATCAAAATTAATTCCCGTTATAAATTGATCGATTATATGTGGACCGTTCCACTGCTTCGCCATCGATCGTGGCCACATCTTTTTTGATGCTGCAATCTATTCCTTGTGGAACTGGAATTTCTTGTCGATGGAGTGTAAATGATGAAAAAACACTTTTTCTGAATACACATTGCAAAACCCTTATCTGAGCCAATCCTTATAGTGTGTAAAAGATGAAAAAAGACTACTGAATAATTGTTGCAAAACGCCAGCTTTTGTTTTGAAACTTTTTTCCCGCTTACTCTAACCTAAGCCAAGCCTTTTAGAGTTTAAATGACGACAAATGCACACCTTTTTTGAAGACCCGTTGCGAAACGGCTGCTTTTGGTTGGTAAGTTCACTTCTTTTGCCCGCCTACCCTAACCTAAGCTTTTTTCATAGAATGGAAAGGACAAAACGCAACACTTTACTTAATACCCGTAGCAAAACACCCGATTTTGTTTGATATGCTTACTTCTTTTCCGCGCTTGCATTAATCTAAGCCAGGCCTTTTTGATTGAGTGTTAGTAACAAATAGCAACACTTTTCTGAGTACCCATTGTGAAACGGTCGCTTTTGTTTTGCTATTTAGCTTCTTCCAACCCGTTTACCCTAACATAAGCGACTCATTTCAGTTTACAATCGAGTTCTTGCAATTCTTACGATTGTCTCGCTTGTCGTTGTTGCACTTCAGCGTTCCAGATCGAGACGGTTTTTATTTCATCTTTTGCAGTCGATTATAAAATTTTGAGCCCCAATCCATTGTTTGTAAGTTGTTGCTAATGAGCAAAAGGCATAATGATGACGAAGTCATGTAGAATGACGATTTGAACATTGCTTTGTCATTAGAAAATGAAGTAAGAACATTGTCTTTAGAAAATGGAGTAAAGTTTTTAATTGACCCGTGCCTACGGCACGGTTAGCTAATAAATACAGCGAAAAATGCAAAACTTTTCTGAATATTCGCTGCAAAACGGCCACTTTTGTGTGGTATGTTTACTACTCTTACCTTTAACCCTAACCTTAGCCAAGGATTTTTGATAGAATGGAAATGACAAAACAGTAACATTTTACTGAATACCCGTAGCAAAGCTCACCTGAGCCAAGCCTTTTGTATTTAAATGACGAAAAATGCAAAACTTTTCTGAATATTCGCTGCAAAACGGCCACTTTTGTGTGGTATGTTTACTACTCTTACCTTTAACCCTAACCTTAGCCAAGGATTTTTGATAGAATGGAAATGACAAAACAGCAACATTTTACTGAATACCCGTAGCGAAGCTCCGCTTTTGTTTTGAATGTTCACTTCTTTTCCCCGCTTACACTAACCTAAGCCAGTTCTTTTTGATCGAGTGCAATAAAAAGCAACGTTTCTGAGTACCCATTGTGTAAAACGGTCGCTTTTGTTTTGTTATGTCGCTTTTCCATCCTAAATGACGCATTTTCTATGATAAAAAACCAATGAAGGAAAAAGCAACGATTTTCTACATTTTACTGAAAACCCGTAGCAAAGCTCCCGTTTTTGATTCGAATGTTTACTTCTTTTCCCTGCTTACCCTAACCTTAGCCAGTTCTTTTTGATCTAGAGCAAAAAAAAGCCACACGTTTCTGAGCACCCATTGTGTAAAACGGTCGCTTTTGTTTTGTTATGTACCTTTTCTATCCTAAGTGACGCATTTTCTATGATAAAAAACAAATGAAGGAAAAAGCAACGATTTTCTACATTTTACTGAATACCCGTAGCAAAGCTCCCGCTTTTGTTTCGAATGTTTACTTTTTTCCCCGCTTACCCTAACCTAAGCCAGTT